>CAUYON010111421.1:0-29009 GCA_963573935.1 Arctocebus calabarensis | reverse complement strand
AATGATTGTATATCAGTAAATGATTTGATTTCTCCATCAATTTTAAAACTTAACTTTGCAGGATATAGAATTCTGGGCTGGAGATTGTTCTGTTTAAGTAGGTTAAAGGTCAATGACCATTGTCTTCTTGCTTGGAAAGTTTCATTGGAGAAGTCTGCAGTCACCTTGATCGATTTGCCCCTGTAGGTCAACTGGCACTTACTCCTGGCAGCTTGAAGAATCTTTTCTTTTGTCTTGACTTTGGACAGGTTCATCACTATGTGTCTTGGGGATGCTCGGTTAGAGTTGGGGTCCGATATCCCTCTGAAAGGAAAGTGTCAGAATCTTTGGTGATATTTGGGAATTTTTCATTTGTAATATTCTCTAGTATGGCTTCCATTCCCGTGGGGCTTTCTTCTTCCCCTTCTGGGATACCTATTACTCGTATGTTTGAACACTTCATAGAGTCCCACAATTCTGCCAGTGAACGTTCTGCTTTCTCTCTCTTCTCTTCTGCCTCTTTAAGCATATGAGTTATCCCAAAAGCTTTGTCCTCTACCTCTGAGATTCTTTCTTCTACATGTTCTAGTCTGTTGTTGATACTTTCTACAGCATCTTTAAGTTCCCTAATTGACTGTTTCATTTCCCTCATCTCTGCCATATCCTTTTTATATTCTTCTCTTAATTGATTCTGTTTTTGCATTTCTTTTTCCACTTTATCAGCATTTTTCTTCATTTCTTCTTTCATTTCCTTAATGTTTTCGTCATCTGTATTCTAAATTCCCTTTCTGACATTTCCTTATAGGTGGAATCCTCTACAGTATCTACCTCACAGCCCCTAGGGGATGTTGTTCTGGACTGGTTTTTCATGATGCCAGGAGTTTTCTGCTGGTTCTTCCTCATGATTTCTTTTATTTGTTTCCTTGTCCTAATTTTCCTTTCACTTCCTCCTGCTCTTTAAATTGCCATGCTTCTGGACGAGGGTTTCGATAAGTCCAGATCTCCACTGCTTTTGCCTTCCTCAGGGGGTCCAGAAGTCTCACGCTGTCTCCCTGTGTCCCCAGAGGGATGTTTCTGGGCAGATCTCGCCAGCCAGAGATGCCTGAATTCTTCTCTCCCCAGTCTCACCATGCCCAGTTGCAAGGAAGCTGTTCCTCAGCCACCATCTTAAAGCCTGCATTCAATTTTTAATTCACTTTTTTGGTAGTTAGAGTTCTAACTTTGCATGTTATGATTTTTCATCCTTTTCTTGAATTAAGTGATTAGGTTACCCCAACATATCAAATTTTCCTACAAGTAGCTATTACATTTTTTCAAATTTATTAATTTTTAATCTAAGTTAATACTTCTAATATATTTTATCATTTCTTACTATTGAATACCTATTATTTTCATTTTTTCTTGTGTAGAATTTTAAGACTATGAATTTTCTCTAAGGACAATTATGGTTATAACCCATGTGTCCTAATTTGTGGACTTAATTTTTCACATTAATCTTTTGTAAATAATCTGTGATCTGTTTTGCTATCCCCTCCTTTTTTAAATTTCAGGTTAATGTGGGGGTACAAACCACCAAATCACAATATTTGAGTTTGTTAGATACTTATGTTCTTGTAGTTATGTCTTACACTAAAAAGGTGTGTCATACACCCTACATTGTGCCCATTCAGCGAGAGCACCCCAAATCCACCTCCTTTTTCCCTCCTTCTTCATTCCCCCTCCCCCAATGTGAATTGAAATGAGTTTTTCTCCTATGTAGATGTGAATTAGATCATCTAGTGGCTTCATCTTATTATTGGATACCTTGAATATTTGGTTTTTCATTCTTGTAATACTCTACTGACAAAAACACACGCCAAACTTTTGAAAAAGATGGTGGGGATTGTTTTTATTTTTAGGTAATTCTAAATATCTTCGTTTTAAGTGTTCCTTGTGCCTTTACTGGCATGAGTGACTAGTGGGCATATGTGTTTTACAAAGGAAAATTTTAAAGTCAATTTTATGACCCCAAATTTAAATTCTTGAATAATAAAGCAAAAAATTAATATGAATGTATTACAAATATACTCTGAACTCAAAGTTATCTGTTTTTAAATTTTTTACTGCTCACTTATTTGCCAGTGCTTCTATTTTAAAGACAGAATAATTAAATTATTTTATATATTCAATATGTATAAAATATATTTCTTTGATTCTAAGAGAAACACTCCTTAAGACATTATGACCTTTCTGAAATTGTGGGCTAGTTTGATTGCAGATTCTTTCTTAGTGATGAGTAAAGTAATGGTATATTTTTCTATTCATGGCATCTTGCTGATCGTGCTGCAGACCTCCTAGCTTCAGTGAAATGTGTTAGCATAGCAGCAACAGGTATATTCTGTGACACAATCTATTAAAATTATTTCACTGACCTAGTAAAAATCATGATATTCATTGTCTGAGCACATTTAACACTGGGACCATTTTATTAAGATCTATAAAATTATATCTTGAGAGTGTAATTTAATCAAACTATTTCTGAATTCTTGAAATGACTTAAGAAATAGTATATCTATGAGGCATAGATTAATTTCATCGTCCTCATTTAAGAGAATAGATTAGATTATAGCTTATCAGAAAGTGTGATTTTAAGTTAGTACTTGCTATTTCAGTCCCTCTCATAAACTAGATTTAGAAATTAAGTGAATGCCAGGGTAAATGTCATGTATATCTTGGTAGAATACCTTTCCTATGAGTTTAGAGATTCTATAATCTGAAAACCATTATCATGACATTGCTTAGAGCCAAAGTTTGCATTAATTTGGCATTCAACTCACTCTTTGATCAATGTTAGTTCTGTGACATGTTTTAGTTTTTTACTTTAAACCTCCCTTTTTTCTTCATAGAGACAGAAGCATTGGCATACGCACCTCTCATGCATAGCAACTGAACAAAGTGTAGTAACTCAAGGAGAAAAAAGATTTACATAAACAGGGTTGAGGTCAAAAATGATTTGAGCAATGGAGCAAAGACGTGCTGCAGATCTCCTAGTAATGGTGGGTAAATGCCTGCAGGTCTTGGTTCAGTGACAAAAACCCTTTCGGTCAACTCCCACCCTATCAACCATAGGGCCTGCCAAAATAGAAAAAGAGAAGCATGGCTTCAACCAAGATATAAAATTATTAATCAGTTAGCACTTTATTTTTTTGAAATCTGGAAAATGTAGAAATCAATTACATTTTAAAAGTTTCAATCTTTGAGTGCTTTTTTGGTTATTGATTTAATAAAAAGCCTTCTTTTTATTTCCAATTTTTAATAGATTATTTTACCTAAAAAATAGCAATGGAACTTTGTTATAAACATTTTTGTTACATTGAAGAATTTGGTAGTAATATGGCCCTGTCATGGACACCATTCAAGGGTGTTTAACTGTTCATTTCAAATCAGTGACTTTTTATTACATATCTGATGAATACAAGCCATTAGGACAGGTGTTAAGAGCGTCCAATGATGAATAACATAAACACCACCCTCAAGGTGATTGAAGGACAAGCACCAAATCTGCAGAGCTCAAGGCAGAATAAACGTGCTGTAAGAATAATTGGTGCTATGCTTAGATCCCTGCAGATCTAAGACCATTTCTTGTGCCTCTCCCCTCCTTTCTGTATTCTGTGACTTCTTTGGCCTGTGCAAGCTCACAAGACTTAACATTTGCTCCCATATTGCTCAGTCCTTTGCCAGGGACTTGTGGAGGAGAAGAGATGGTTTCTAATCAGGATAAATTCTGAGGTGCAATTCCCATTCAAGAGCTCCTATGCAGCATTAGGCCAAGGCTGGGACTTCTCTAACATCATGGTCATTCATGGCCCTGATGAGACTCTGCGAGAGTCCTGAAAGCAAAGTTGGGAAGCTGAGCAGATTTTTTATAAAGTAGCCATATTTTTAAGGAACCCCCACAACAAAACCTGAATATAACGGAGGTCTCATTCTTGCATGAATACACATTGAATAAACTTCAGTGAAATAAAGTCTTTTTAAGGCAAAATCATTAATCATAAACAAGATTTGTTTCTAATGGTGTCATAATTGATTATAACCACTCACATCATTCAGGATATAAAGTTCTTCTTTAAAGAACTCCTCTGAGAGACTTGAGCTGCAGTCTCAAGCAGTATGCTACCCTAGCTGGTAAAGTAGAGATGAAATAGCCCCTTCATAATTTAAACCTGTGATTCTAGTGTTTTTAAAGGGAATGCCAGAACTCTCTACCCCTTCCTGTTCTTGTATTTCTTTTTCACGGTGATCATCTAGATCACCGTATCCCTCGGTGTCTTTAGTATCACTAAAAATAAAGGTACTTCACTACAATTACATCTTAATTAACTAGATTTATTGTTTTTCATGAGGTTTTCTTTTTTAACTGTTATTTTTAACTAAGGTTTCCCTTTGAGAGGTGGTATTTAAAAAATGTTTTTGATCGAATGTATACTGTACATATTATCTCAGACTTGGAGAGATAATTTCATATTCCTTTATCAGGGAGGTTTCTAAATTCAAATTAAATACAAAGAATGGCAGGTTTTGGTGAGTATGAGAATGCTGAAGTTATCTTCTAATGTTAATATTTGACAACAATATCTGAGTTTCCATGATGACAATAACAACACATTCTATATACATCAGTGATATTACATAATACTTGAATGTAGAGTATTAGAAACAAAGCCTCTTTGAATCATTAGACTTTGATGAGATGAATACAAACTGTTGATGAGGACTATTACATCTGACAGATTTTCTATGCATACCATATCTCCAATTTTAGTTTCACACTTCAAATAATCTCCTAGAAAATTCAAAGATCTTGTGACAAGTAATGAACATCAAATCTTGTACCTGGTACACAAGTAGGTTTGTGCTACCACATTGTAATTTATATTAGGAGAGAATTAGGGTTTTAGTGCTTAGAAAACAAATAATTTATTACCTCTACTTCTAGCTTAACTATAAATTCTACAGAAATCTTTTCTTCTTTCTTGAGACTGGGAGCATTACACATTCTGTGTTTTTATATGGATCCATTCGTACAATTTACATACTAGTATTAGTTAGCATTTATTTTCTTCTGCACACAATAGGATTGTGACTGATAAGCTGTTGAATTCCTGGTGACTGGCAGCATGGTGTGAACATGGCAAGTGTACAGAAAAATAGATAGAGGTAAATTATGTTGTATACATCTTTGTTTCTTTTGGGATATGATGTGTTAATGTCCATATTATTATTCCTCAAATAGGAATTGTAATTACCAAATTGTAAAATATATGTATACACTTATGTTAGTGCATTCATTCTTAGAATAATCCACTGACTACATTTAGCATATGTTTGTTCAAACGAAATTAATTTAAAAAGCTAATGTTTAAAAAGGAGCTTTTACTAAATTCTAACTATACGTTCACTATATGGAAGCATCTTTTGCATCTAAAAATTAATGTACAGAGAAAAGCTATTTTTGCTCTTCAGCTATACAAAGATTTAACGTGGAAATATGGCTTAGTTTTTGCAGGAATGGCAAAGAAAAGAAGAAAGAATCAGAATCTCTCAAATAGATAAGAACCTTTTATAAGAGGCATGAGGACCATATCAATTGTTAAATTAAATAAGCATGAGTCCATTGGCCCAAGGCTGTCTCTGTGCTTTCAGTTCCTATATAAAGAAAATGAAAACCAAACTTAATATATGAAAGAATGGAAACCTAACTTAGGAGTCTAAATTTGTAACAGATTACTGAGTCTCATCCAATACCAAGCAGTCAAGTTTCAGCCAATGACAAGCTGCCAACTCATCAAACCATATTTTAAGCAGGCAAAGGCCAAGTGGTAACCAATCAATTAAGCTATTTTTGTGTTTTACTTGTGTGTCCTGTTTCTAAGTACTCCTCTCTGAACCTCTTATGGTCTGAGTGCTGCCTCATTCATGAATAGTTCCTACCTCAAATAAACTGTTAAATTTAATTTGTGGAAAGCTTTTAACATCATGAAAAAGAAGAACAATGAAAAAAATCCCCTTTATAATCATATCATTCTCTCCACTTTATCACTCTCAAACCTGCTCTCCATTCTCCCATTGCTAAGTCTATCCGTCCCCTACTGTCCTCACAAACTCCTCTTTCATCCGTGACCTGACAGACACCACTTAAAGAGATCTAACATCACTTCGGTTATCTTGCCTCTTTGTTGCCAGATTATGCCCAAATTACCCTGATGCATTATGGGAAACTCCCACAGATGCCTGTAGAAGATTGAGATACTAGGATAATCGGAGTTGGAAGAATCATTTGATCTGATCCATATTTAATATAAAAAAAGCTGCAGTCAGATAGGTTAATGGCCTAATCTCTGTCTCCCACATTGAGAAGGCTGAAGTCATCCAGCATCAACTCTCTCAACTTTTATGTTTCTACACTTCACATTCACTTTTTTGTTTTATATAGTGTTCTCATCTTTTCCTCTCATCTCAGAAAAAGGAATGTGCTTTTTCTCTGAAGTTAGCCCATCTATTTCTATCTGATGTTAATGTTAATTTCCTCTTATATCATCTCTTTTGCCACTCGTTTAATCTCAGGACTCTTTTAACTCATAAAACTTTTCTTTTCCATTCTCCTTTTTGGCCACATTTTTATCTTTATTACTATAAAGAAAAATCTAGTGGCTTCCATAAATATCTGAGAAATGTTTAATCTCCCCCATAATTTTATAAGTTAAAATGATAGTTTTTTATAGGTTAGATCAGATCATCAGAAATTTGAAAGTTTTATAATACATAAATTTGTCAAAGTTTGAGTCACTAGGCAGTCTTTTATTAGGAATGGGGATAAGTACAATCTCTGTGGACAGGAATTTGGTAACATACAAATTTAAAATGCAATTCCAAAATTAAGAATTTTCCTCACAAAAATACTCATACAAGTGGACGAAGAGTTCATTGTCATGATTGATAATAATAAGAAAAAAAGGCATAAAGAAGGGAATGTCCTATACTAAAGCATTAGCCAAATATATTCTTCTACATACATATATGAAACTCCTATGAAGCTGCTCAGAAAAAGTAAGTGATATGAAACACTCTGCAAGACAGTTTTTTAAAGAATTTTTGAAGATTTTAGAATATTAGAGGGTACATGTGTTTTTGCCACATACTTTGATTTCTGCACAAATTGAGTCACGATTATAAGCCTAAAAAAAAAAAGAAACAAAGATTATAAACCTGTTCCCTCACCCTGTGTGCACTATACCCAATAGACGTGAATTTACTCACCTCTTCCTCCCTGCTCTCCCAGCTAGATTTTCAATGTGCACCTCAAATGTTGATCAATCAGTTCCAACCTTGTATTGAGTACATGTATTTTTTCCCTCATTTCTGTGACATCTCACTGACAAGAATGGCTTCCAGTTCTATCCAGGTTGCAAAAGAAACTAGATTGCCATTTTTCTTTAAGTTTGAATATACTCCATGGTATTCATATACCACGTTTTATTAATCTGTTTGTGTATTGATAGGAACTGGGTTGTTTCCATGTCTTTGTGTTTGTGAATTGTGCTGCTATAAACATTCATATGCAAGTGCCCTTTTTATAAAATGACCTTTTTTCCTTTGGGAATCCCACTAGGATTGCTGGGTCAAATGGTAGATCTCCTTTTAGCTCTTTGAGGTATCTCCATTTGATTTTCCATAGAGGTTGTACCAGTTTGAGTTGCACTAACAGTGCATAAGACATTTATTTTTAACTTTTTAAAGTTGACACATAATAATTGTGCATCTTTATAGGGTATATAGCAATGTTGCAAAACATTAACATAATACCTAGGTAATTAGACTCAGGGTAATTAGAATATTGGTCATCTTTAACATTTATCATTTCTTCATGTTGAAAAGATTCAGTACCTTCCTTCTAGCTATTTGAAACTACATATTATTAATTATATTTGTCCTGCAGTGCTATAAAACAATATAAGTTATTCCTCCTAACTATATCATTTTATATCCTTTAACATAGCTTTCCCCAAATTTCTCCCAGAAACATGCACACACACATTACTTATGTGTGCATAAGTGCCTGACAAATGCATACAAATTATTCTCAGAAATTACTCTTTATAAGTAAAATTTGAGAGTAGCAAAAGATTTTACTTTTCATAAGCCACCTCTTAGTATTATGGCTTAAATTTTTACTGTGTTACTTTTATAAGGCAAAAAAGTTTTGTTTGATAAGGTGGACTTCGAATTAAGATTAAAAATCTTATCATTTAAAACCTTCACTTTTGCTGTTGATATGTTTACTATTGAGTTCATTGTGTAAAATAAAAATAATGTCAAAATGAGAAGGATGCTCTCCTCCTCTGTGTGTCCCGATCCTGATGTCTATAAGCAGTCTTAGTTATGTGTCTATCTCTTGTTGCTCTTGCTGGATCTTTCTCTAGAGGATCTAAGGAGAGGGATACATGGTAGATAGGAGCTCTGACTTGCATCACTATGGCCTCCACCTTCTTATTCATGGGCAAGTTACTTAAACTTAGAGTGTCTCTGTTTTCTCCTGTGTTCATAGTAGACCTATTAAGATTGTTGTAGAAAAGGAAAAAATATCTATAGGTAACACAATGACATCTAAGGCATAGCACATGCCCAGTGGAAGCTGCTATTATCCCCACCTTCAGACAACTCTTTTTCAGTTTTCCTCACCTCATCCTACAATTCTCCAAACTCTCCATCATTAAAATGTTTTTCCTTTTGACTTTGAAACAACTTTCATCTCTCATTCTCTAATTTTCCTTCTGCTATTATATTTCTTGAGCAGTAGGTTGCTACACTATATAACTCATTGCTGAATACTACTATGGTCACCTTTAAAATACCCCCTTTGGGAAGCTATGCACTAATGCCAGTGCCTAGTCCACACTTCAAAGCAATTTTTGAATGGCCATCAAAGCTATTATCATATTACCCTTGATGTCCTGAATGTCATTAAAATGTCTGCCTTCCAGTATTTCCTTTATCTTTGGGTAAAGATAGAAGTCTTTAGGGGCCAGATTAGGTGAGTAGTGACAGTGTTCTGATACGGTTTTTGTTTACTGGCTGAATTCTCTTTCAAAGATAGTGCTATGTAAGCTGGTGCATTATTGTTATGTAAGAGCCATGAGTTGTTGGTCAAGATTTTTCAGTTAAGATTTTACTGTTTTTTCTAGCTGGGCAATGTGGCAGGTGCCTATAGTCCCAGCTACTAGGGGGCGTTGAGATAAGAGAATCACTTAAGCCCAAGAGTTTGAGGTTGGTGTGAGGTATGACACCATAGGACTCTATAGAGGGTGACATAATAAGACTCTATCTCAAAAAAAAAAAAAAGATTTTACTGTTTCACTTTTAGTGTTTAGTTGGCCTGCTATACTACCCACAGTTGGCTGATAATTTTGATGCTCAATTCGATGAATTTTTGCCATGTTTTTGTCAGTTCTGCTTATAACTGACTGCCTTGAACTCTTCCTCAATTACACTTTCTCTCCCCCTCAGAAAAAATTTTTTAATACATCTATACAGTACCCTTTTCTTCATAGAATTATCCCCATAAATGCCAACAAACATTCCCTGATTTCACTTCTATCCTTGCCAAGTTTAACAAAAAAATTTATGAATATTTGTTTGTTGCTCTAAGTCAAGCTCCAACATCCTCACAACAGCACACAAAAACACACAGAAATAATACATGCCACTCAGCAAGATACTACCATGCATCAACATGAACACAAATGTGAGACACTGTATACCAAGGTAATGAAACCTCACTGAGTTGTTTGTATGGTGCTGTAAGTCCAGAGTGGCAAGTTTGAGAACTTAATTGTCAGACCCCATATATGCCATTATATATTTGTACAGACTTATAGCAAATACAGCACTAAGAGTTAACTCTAATATAAACTATTGACTGTAGGTTATAATGATGTGTCAGTGTAGGTTCATCAACTGTAATAAAGGTACCACCCTGTTGGGGGATGTTGAAAATGGGAAGCTTGTGCATGTGTGGGGGATGGAGTATATGGGAAGTCTATATACCCTCTGCTTGATTTTACTGTAAACCTAAAACTGCTCCAAGAATAAAGTCTATTTCTTTTTTAAGTATACCTTATTTGTTTATTATTCAACAAACATTTATTGATTATCAGGCAACATTTATAGATGCTTTGGAATACAGAACAAAGTCTATAAAATACTGACTAGATATAATATCAAGGAGAATAAAGGCTTGAAAAAAAGAAAAAGAGAATAAGGAAGTAGTACATCTGGATGTTCCCTAATCTGTGGTGGTTGTGGAGTAGCCCATGGGGCAGTTATTTCTGAGCAGAGTCAATACAGGGAATGTGTGAGCCAGGGAGTTCTCCAGAAGACTACAGTAGGCAGTGGGAGTGGTGAAAGCAAGACTCTGAGTGCTCTGGTGAGCAGGCAGCCTATGTGTGAGTGTGCAGGGCACAATGCAGCCGAGACCAGGTAAGGGCCTGGGCTCAGATCCAGTAACTCCTTGTTCTAGGCTATGTTAAGAACATGGAATTTTTCTTGCAGTATAATGAGAAGCCTTTGGGATGCCTATGGACAGGGGTGACATAATATGATTTCCTTTTTAAGGCTGCTATCTGGGGACTAGACTATAAAGGCATCAGGGCAAAATTGGATGTATGGTTAGAGAGACATGATAATATTTTAGAAATCAGAATACCTTGAAATCTGCATTAAAACACACTACCAATTTTCTAGTTGATTTATTGGAGATTTTTAAAAATAAAATTTCTTTTGTTCAGATATTTTAATTTTAATTAAAAACAGGCACATCCATTGTCCCTTTTGCTTCTTTCTACGACATCTGGAATTGTGCTTTAGAGCCCTCTGAATGTTTTATAAGTGTTTTCTAGGAATCAAGTTGCTAGGAAAGTCTTTAGCCTAATTCCTCCAACAAGCAATAAAATTTCTTACCAGAATTTTGTAGATGAGATAGGCAAGGCCCAAAGAAGTTAAGAGTCTTCTCAAAATCTCAAAGCCATGAGGTGAAGGAATAGAGACCACAACTCAATTTATCTTTCTCCACTAGTAGATGATATTGAATAATGAGGTAGGTGGAACATTTTGGTTTCCTGATTTTAAAAGGCAGTTGTAGTATAGAGATGGGCGTTTGAGGCAGAAAGACAACACACAGCCTGCGGCTAACCAGGCTGCTGCCTGGTGTTACTAAAAGCATTTTTCTGCCTTATCACGACTACACAGCCTATTCTAAAATACAATGTGGCCAAACTTCTTAAGCAAAACTGAATTTTCTCACTTTTAGCTAAAAGAATATACAAAAGGTTCCTTGGATATCAAATCACTTTACAAAGTAATATTTTGATGACTTAAGTGTGAACAAATCAGAAACACATGTTTTTAGTTTCCTAGGGAATAATGATTGCTTTAAAATTAACCTAAAGGTGCCAGGTGGAGTTTAGATTTTATTAAGTCTCAAACATTTGGCAAATAGTTCAAGATGTAGAACCCAGTGTGCATCTGGATTCATCTAGTCCTGATATAAATTAGATATCACAAACACGTGTTGAGTTGTGTGGCTTTGATCTCCTTTCAGAAGGGATTGGATTCTCAGAACTTAACTTGCTTTCTCAAATGGAAGTTCAGTGTGTGCCTGGATTTTCCTTCTCTTCACTAATATTTTCCATTAACTCATGGGAATATGAATGAACATTTGTAAAGTCAGTTTGAGAGTGTGGCATGACCAAAAAAACTCCTTCTATATTATAAAATTAATAAATAAAATGTTCAGTGATAATCATAAACCTACTCAGGAAACCTTCGTAATTGGAGACTAACATTAGAAAATGTTCTCATTTGAGAAATTATATGTTAGATTTTTATGAACATTCTAACACAGTTATGATTCATCATCATATGAAGTGATGAAGCTTATAGATGTATGAGAAAAAAGTCATCTAATCTTATTCACTATGATTAAAAAGGAAGAAAAACACAAACTTTTAAATAAAACACTTTTTTACATTTTGGTTCACATTGAAATACTGGTTATAAATGACACAAAACCAGCTTAATTTTCAGTAGCACTATTCAGTTTAAGTTGATAATAGTTTATAGGCATTGACTGAGCTTTATTTAACATAATATAATTTATATCTTATTTTTGCAAACACTTAATTTTTCTTAAGTAATCATATATGTATATGTATATATCTATCTTTCTGTCTCTACCTGTAAATATAATATGTAATTATATATGAGATATGAGCACACATATATTTATAATTTTTCTGTCCATAGACTGTGATTGCCATAATTCTTTTAATTTGGAGGGTAAGGCTATGATAAAGAAGGCAGGAGTTACAGTGTCAGAGCAGAAAGGACCAGGTTTACTTCACTAGGTTTGAGTTACATTTCTTCTGCAAAGTATGAGGGAAATATGAAATGTATTGTCCTTTCTTGATCTTATAATATTCAACCATTCCCCCTTTATATCCCATCTGAATCAAAAGATGTTTTATCTCAATGGTATCCAACTTCCATTTTGGACAGGGAAATTTTCAAAGCTGTTGAACCTATTTATGAATTGGTGGGACCATACCTATGGTGCATTTTACAAGGGTGTTTGTGAATTTACTAAATGTAGAATATAAATGTCTTAACACAATAACTAAGAAAATGCCATGAAGGCTATGTTAACCAGTTTGATGAAAATATTTCAAACTGTGTATAAAACCAGCACATTGTACCCCATGATTGCATTAATGCACACAGCTATGATTTAATAATAATAAAAAAATTCTTTGTTTAAGACAGTAAAAGTATCTTGTGAACTATTTGTAAAAAGTTGGTGTAGTTCCATCTGATTGTTTTTTTAAATCTTTTTAATATGGTACTAAACATGAGACATATTCATCCCAAACCATTTACTGGTTTTATAACCTTGAGGTAGAAATAATAGTATAGATACCCGATACAGTGAGTTAATACAGGAAATCACCTAGAACCATCCCCAGTCCATGGTAGGAGCTCAATATTTTATCACCATCTTCATCATCATTATCATTATTTAGCTGATCTATGATTGAGATTTGGGTATATAAAATAATCAAAAACCAACACAGACAATATTTCATTTTAGCAAAGTACTATCAAACTATCAATAAGTTCTACACTGGTAGAAAACTAGGAGTAGACGCTCACTAAAGAGACCCAAGAACCTGGTGGCAGCTCAGAGATATTAGATCCAAATGCTTTTTAAATATTTTGAAAAGATAATTGAATAATGGATTCTTAAAGGACAAAAATGAATTCTGAGAGAACAGATAGGAGGTCACTGTAGTGTTACACTATTAGTTGAGAGCTGATATTTCGATTAGGTGATTGGTAGTGGAGTTATGGGAAAATAACCCATAATCAACATCATACTGAATGGAAAAAGCTGAGCGCATTCCCTCTAAGAACTGGAACAAGACAAGAATGTCCATTTTCATGAGTTCTATTCACCGTGGTACCAGAAGTGCTAGCCAGATCAATCAAGTAAGGGAAAGAAATAGAAACCATCTAAATTAGAAAAGAGGTAAAACTATTTCTGTTTGTCAATGGAATAATATATATGTAGAAAACCCTGAAGACTTCACCACAAGACTCTTAGAATTGATAAATCAATTCTGTTAAGTCTCAAGGTACAAAATTAATGTACACAAATTAGGAGCATTTCTATAATAATAACCAATCTGAAAATCAAATTAGGATTGTAACAATATCTTAAAATTCCTGTAACAATATCTGTTTTATATATATATATATATATATATTCAGGTAAAGGAAGTTAAAAATCTAACAAGGAAAATGACAAAATGCTGATGAAGGAAATTATAAATGACTCAAACAAATGGAAAAACATCCCATATTCATGGATTAGAAGAATAAAGAATAAATATTGCTAACATGTTCACGCCGCCCAAAGTGATTTACAGATCCAATGTAATTCCCATCAAAATACCAACATAATTTTTCATGGAATTAGAAAGAACCATCCTAAATTTCATAAGGAATTGAAAGCAGCCTGAATAACCTAAGTAACCCTAAGCAAAAAGAACAAATCCAAAGGCATCATGTCACCAAAATGCAAGTTATTCTACAAGGCTGTCATAAAGCAGGATGGTACTGGTGTCAAATTAAACACATAGACCAATGGAATACAGAACTCAGAAATAAAACCATTTTCCTACAACTGACTGATCTTCAATAAAGCAGACAAAAGCATACACTGAAGAAAGGATGAGTTATTCAATAAATGGTGTTGGGAAATTGAATACCATGTGTAGAAACTTTTCTCTCACCATATACAAAAATTAACACAAAATGGACCTAAAACTTAAATGTAAGATGTGAAACCATAAACATTCTAGAAGGAAAATCTCTTCTTTTGCTTAGGCAGAGAATTTATGAATAAAATGTCAAAGGAAATCCAACAGAAATAAAAATAAATAAATAGGACTTAATTAAGCTAAAAATTTCCTGTAGCAAAAAATAACCAACAGAATAAATAGACAACCTATACAAATGGAGAAAATATATATTTGACAAAAGATTAATAATATCCAGAATCTACAAGGACTTCAAATGAATCAGCAAGAAAAAACCCAAATAATCCCATCAAAAGGTGGAAAAAAGACATGAACAGATTTTCCTAAAAGAAGATATATGAATGGTCAAAAACTACAATGAGATAACCATGTTATTCCTGTTAGAGTGGCCATTATTAAAAAGTCAAAAAACCCAGGCATTGGTTTGGATGCCATGAACAGAGAACGTTTGTACGTTGGTGGTGGTAATGTAATTTAATGGTAATGCATCATGGAAATTCCATGAAAACTAGAAGTGGTGCTACCATTTGATCTAGCAACCCCACTACAGGAATTCTCCTCAAAGGAAAGGAAGCCATTATATCAAAAAGACATGTACCTGAACGTTTATTGCAACAAAACTCACAATAATAAAGATAGAGAATCAACCTGAGTGCCCATTAATTATGATTTAGTAAAGAATATGTGATACACACACAAACCATGGGATACCACTCAGCCATAAAAAGAATGAAATAATGTGTTTTACAGCCACTTGGATAGAGTTCGAGGTCATTATCCTGAGTGAAGGAACTCAGAAATGGAGAAACAAATACCATGTCTCACCTATAAGTGGGAGCTAGACGAGGGGTGTACCTGGTCATACAGAGTGGTATAATGGACATTGAAGACTCAGAAGGGGAGAGGGTGCAAAGGGGTGCAGGTTCAAAAACTAGCTATTGAGTACAATGTATACTCTTTGGGGAGCAGGTACACTCAAAGCTCTAACTTCATTCCTATACAATTCATCCATGTAACAAAAAGCATTTGTACCCTCCTAAATCTTCTGGAATAAGTTAATAAGGAGAGAAAAAAATAAGTAGAGGCATTCTGATTTACAGTCCCTTTCTTCAGTTGTTTTGGATGAAAGATAAGCCTTTGTTACCAACATGATTATTCCCCTCCCATGGATTTACTACAGTTGATTTTACAAAGAGTTTATACTGGAACTTTTCAAGTTCACTCTTGGCTCTTGTGGGCTGATGTCTTATTAAAGACAGAGCCAATCAACAAACTTCCAAAAGCTATATGAAGTCAAACGAGACCTTCTTCTCATATTTTGACTACCTTGACATAAAGAAATGAGAATATTTCACATATAAATATCCTTCCATGTGATTGCTTAGCCTTAAAGACAGAGAACTTGTCTTGTTCATTTCAGCAGGCCCACAATAGAGCTGGCACCTGGCAGAAAGTGAGAACTCAAACCAGCATTTCTTGAATGAATGAATAAATAAATACCCAATGTAGAGTGCTATGGAAGTGGAAATAAAGATGATACAAAATAATTCAGTTTCTATTATGAAAAATCCTTATATCATCTTTTATCCATGTTCTATACATAGTATTGATATGTTTACTGTAGTATTAAAATTCCAAAGCCTCTTCTTAGGCATCAATATTCTTAAAAAGCTATGAATTTTCCATCACACTTTCTTTTTCTGCTCAAGGAAGGTATTTTGCTAATGCAAGAAAGCCAGTGAAAAGAACCAAGTCTAAACTCTAACACTAAAGGCTAATCTATGGTGAAGATGATTTGGGACATGGTAATTACTATACCTTATTTTAGTAAAAAAATTCAAATTTATATTTAATAGTCTGATTGTTGCACTAGGAGTCCACAGACTACAGAAGAAACACTTGTAGATTGCAAAGTGATCTTTAAAGAAAAATGCAGACTCGATAAGCATTTCCCTGTTTTGTATATCTGCTTTTCAATAAAAGCTGTTGAATAGGCCATTTGATACGTTAGCTGAATGCAGCTGTTTAGATATTTGTTTGGTCTGCTATTGAATGTTTCATTAAAAATATGTGGTTAACAGCAGCCAACCTGATTTGCATGTGTGTGTTTCTGATTTGCTCACCGCAATGCGTCCTGTCTCCTACATCTTAATCACACCCAGGCGCCCGCCCCATTACATTACCAGAAGGGAAGTGATGGACATCCTTTGACTCTCTTCATGACCCCCTGATAATCCTGTTTCACACACAGGCTCCCTGCTGTAGGAAACACAAAAGCTGCCACTGTAGTTCTTTACTTCCAGTCGATATTCTGACAGACTTGATCTAGCAAATTAGTATGCTGTGGTAGGGGCACGACAAAAGACCCTTTTGACACACTCTGAATCAATACCAAGGCCGACAGAGAGCCATTTCACCGTAGTTCTGTTATTCTTCCCCTTTTGATGACCCTTTGCTTTTTTTCCCCCAGCTTATATGACCTTGTCAGATTTAAAAACATAATGTTAGAAAAGTCATCCTTGCACATACATGTGGATGGGTGCATGTGCACACATATTACACAAATACCATATGTGATAGACTAAAATTCCTCATAAAAAATGCAGAAGAGAAATGCAGCTGGTGAGGAAATTTGAGTGCCTTTTTAAAAAATGATCCTTCTTTCTACCAAAAGAGAAAGAAAAAATGTAGGAAAATAATCGTACATCTCAAATCCCTTTCCTGATATTGAATATGAGTGAATATAGTCTAATCAGGCCAGACCAGCTTTCCTTTGTACTTAGACATTGCAACTTTTTAAATTCTAAGCTTTATTAAAACGTAACATGTAATTCCACAGATCTTGTATATTTCAAGTTGTTCATTAGTTATATTACAAGCCTAAGACATAGAAAATTTTATTCAATTTCTAAGGTTAAGGTCATTAGAAATAAATTTGAAATTGTTACAGAGAGAAAAACAAAATTATTAACAAAAATATAAATAAAGTGTTACACTATATGTTATCTGATATTATTCATCAAAATAAATTTTTACTTTTTTATATCATGTATTTTTGTACTGATATTTTAATCTTCCATACTTACTCATAGCATAAGGCATACAAATGTTATATCTTACCAACCATGTACACAATTTGACCTCTCCAAATGTTTGTTTTTGAACAAAAACATCTACATATTTAGTATAGATGTTGATCCTCTATTAAGTTTAAATCATAAGTGAATTATTAAATGCAGATGTTAGAATTTCATTTCATTTTTATCTTGAAGGCATAATTTATGTATTACAAATGCTATTTGACTTAAATAATATGCCTTTATTCCCTCTTTATATAGCAAACAAAAAAAACCCTTGCTGTAAAAATGAATTGTGTTGAAATTATATCTGTTATCTCCTTTTTTAAACTGGAATCACAGAACACAAGAAAATACTTAAAAAATGTTTCTCAGATCTTAATATGTGAATGCTCTAAAGATCAGAGGAAAGGAAAGTTAAAAAACATAGAGACCTTCCTAGGTCTAGAAAACACTTTACTTCAGTACACACACACACACACAAGCTCTCCTGAAACAGGTGCACAATGAATTTCTAGTATTTGCCAGGAAGTATGTGCACCACCTATGAGACACTTTATTACCATTAAGCACAGAGACCTTATTAACTCAAACAAAAGAACTCTACAGATTCAAAATCAGATATAAGACTACTTAAGTTAATTCTTTCTAAAAAATATGGTGGTAAAAATTCTCAAACTACTTCCAAATCCTTGTTAATTTTTCTTCCTAGGATCTCAAATAGTCTCCAAATTATATCAGCCTTGAAATAGTGTTTTTTTTTTTACTTTACCAGTATTAATACCAGGACATATTGATTCATGGCCTTCAATATGTAGAGCACATAGTTAGATGTTATGTGATAAATGATGATTGTAAAAGCATTAGTTATACAAATCTTTTTGTAAAGTCTAATATTTGCAGGGCAATACAATTCAGGAAATGTACGGTATTCCAGTATTCATGCTTAAAAGAACTGTTTATGAAAATTTCTTTTAGATTTTGGCATAGATCTGGTGAAAAAGGAATGCTTACACTGTTGAAGGGGAAAGCAAACTTCTATGGAAAACAGTATGGAGATTTTTTAAAGAACTAAAAGTAGGCCAGCAATTCCAATCCAACAACGTCACTACTGGGCATCTACCCAAAGGAAAAGAAGTCATTTTATCAAAAAGATACCTGCACCCAAATGTTAACCACAACACAATTCACAACTGCAAAGATACTGAATCAACCTAAGTGCCCATCAACTAATGAGTGGGTAAAGAAAATATGAGAGACATACATACACACGCACACGCACACACACACTCACACACACAACAGTATGAAAGGAATGAAATAATGTTTTTTTTGCAGCAGCTTGGATGGAACTGGAGACTATTATCCTAAATAAAGTATTTCAGTAATGGAAAAACAAATACTACATGTTCTCATTTATATGTGGAGCTAAACAAGGTCCATGGTCAGAGTGCCTAATGAACACTGGAGACTCAGGGGGGAACATGGGGAGGTGAGAGATCAAAAATGACCTATTTGGTACAATATACACTATTCTGGTGACAGTTAAAGAGCAGTGACTCATCATTTTATAATTCATTTGTGTGACAAAAACACTTACATCCTCTAAATCTATTGAAATAATTATTTTAAACACCTACATAATCCAAGTTCCACAGATGTTTGAAAAACAAATACTATATATGAATGGTATCTTTATTATTATGTTAGTTTAGGTTATTTTCTGAGAGACAACATCTTGGAAGATAAGAAAAATACTTTTCTGAAGTCGTCATGTCTATAAGACATAAGCATTTTAAAATTTCTGCATTTTTTGGTTCAAGAATACTCATACTTTTATTTAAAAGTAAATGAACTAGAAAAAACTATGTTTTTTGGATGTTCTTGATGTCATGTTCAACAAATAACACAACTGCAGTAGTCTTCCTCAACACTGACTTTCCCAACCCAATGTGGGCATGTGCAAGTGCATGTGCATGCACATGCATCATGGTGGCTCAAAGCCATGCAAGTCCATGTGCACACACACACACATCATGGTGGCCCAAAGCCATGTGAGTGCATGTGCACAGACATGATGATGGCCCAAAGCTGTATGAGTTCATGTGCACACACATTACGGTGGCCCAAAGCCTTGGGAGTGCATGTGCACACACATCACAGTGGCCCAAAGCCTTGGGAGTGCATGTGCACACACATCACGGTGGCCCAAAGCTGTGCAAGTGCATGTGCACACACATCATGGTGGCCCAAAGCCTTGGGAGTGCATGTGCACACACATCACAGTGGCCCAAAGCTGTGCAAGTGCATGTGCACACACATCACAGTGGCCCAAAGCTGAGCAAGTGCATGTGCACACACATCATGGTGGCCCAAAGCTGTGTGAGTGCATGTGCATGCACACACATGACAGTGAGCCAAAGCCTTGTGAGTGCATGTGCACAAACATCATGGTGGCCCAAAGCCGTGAGAGTGCATGTGCACACACACGCATCATGGTGGCCTATAGCCGTGGGAGTTCATGTGCACGTGCATCATGGTGGCCCAAAGCCACGGGAGTGCTTATGCATGCACACGCATCACAGTAGCCCGAAGCTACAGAAACTCTGGCTGTGCTACTGTTCAAGGAGGTGATGAGATTCCCCTGTAGATAAAGCAAATCTAACTCTAGATGTTGGGGTTTTACCTGAATGAAGATACTTAGACTACATCAGAGGGGTATGAAGAAGTGAGAAGGATATGTGTTTCACTGTGATCTAGAGAACAAATCTCCATGCTGACAGGAAAAGAAAAGTTCTCGACAATTCTGTTATTTTTTTCCTCTGCTCTAGATGTTTTTGCTTGTTTCCCAATACTAGTTACTGATTTTTCTCTGGATTAGGTTTTTTTTTCCTTGATGCACCATGTATTGTGTCTTAGGCCTTAGTTGATACTTTGGAAAACATTCAGTCCAGCTTAACTTTTGCATTTGAAGGTTTTTTCTTCAGGAAAAAATCTGCTGCAAATTTGTGTGTCTTTTTTATTTCCATAGTTTTCATTGTGTAGCTTTGCACCTTATCCACATACTTTAAGTAACCTGGGTTTTTGTAAAAGTTGAGTTCATAGGAAAGGATTCATTTACCTGGGTAGAAGGATCATCTGTCTTTCAATGTCATCATTCATTCTGTACAATTTGTTTGACTAAAAAGCTCCTCTTGCTACAACGAAACTCAATAACCTCTGTGAGAAGGCTTGAGATCAAAGAATATTTCTCTGATTTATAAAATAGCCTTTTAATTTACATTTATGTCTCTTTCCCAAACATACTAGTCATTATTTGTCATGATTTTAGAGGTATTTCACATGATTTAAGTAAGAGAAAGTTTCAAAGTTAAAATTCTTGAGTTATATATATTCTATGCTGAAGGAAATAAACTCAAGAGTATTGTTAAGAAATGAACATTATTTTCTCAACAATAAATTATAGTCTGGCGTGACATTTGAAAGAATAAATGTTAATTATGGGCATCATTTGTGTATGTCCAACATTAATATGAATACCAAAAATCTAGCACAACTAATTCCTGATTATTTAACAACATTTTGTCCATCTCTCTCTCTTTTTTCTAGCTAAGTCCTCCTTTTACTTTTTGAAATATTGTCTACCTCCTGATGATTTCATTTCCTCCACAAGCCTTATGTCAGTGCTGGAAGAATGAAGGTAGAAAAAAACATAACTCAAGGCAGTCACCTGCATGGGAATTTTTTCATGATCATCTTTTATACCACAGCTTTCAATACAATTGAAACAGTAAAAATATTAAGGTAAATGATTGCATAATTTATAAAGAGAGTGAATAAGCCAATATGACACAAATAATACTTCTCAGATTTTCAAGCTCATGCTCAAGTAATTACTATGAAATAACATGATTTTCAGGGTTGGAAAACAATCCATAAGAAACAAATTACCATTGGTGGGGAAAGAAGCCAAAGAAAATAGACAGGAAAAAGGTGATACCAAAATGTATATTTAGAGGACTTATAGCCTACTTGCTAATAATTTCTACATTAGTGGTTTTATTTTTATTCGATCTGACCTTCTATCTTGAGTCTCTTCCCTTTCAAATATATTTAACTGGAAGAGGGATTACAAATAGGAAAAATGCCACTACCATCTTCATGACTTTGAGCCAACTGGGATAATGTGGCAAAAGACTAAATTCAATGTTTAATGCTATCCATAAATTCGTTACTACTCTGGCTATCGTTTCATGAATCCTCAAAAACAAGACAGGCAAAACCTTGAAAATGCATGTGGACTTACTGTACTGTCCATATGAGGCAAGTCTGGTTTGGAGGGAGTGTTGGTTGTTGGAGCAAAATCTCATTTATCCCACCTGAGAAGGTCAGGACACTCCTCTGTGAGATATGTGCATAAAAGCTAATAGAGATGTAAGTCTCTGTCATCAATACAAGCAGTGGTAGAGACAAATGGGGTATTAATCCAGCTAGGGTTATGATTTGGTCTGGCTGTGGGTGGTTGGGTAGACAGGGAATCCAGAGCACTTGGGGGTCCCAGCTAGAAATATGATAGTGCTGCGTCTTGTCCAGAAACTGTGGACACAAATAAGCCAAAGGCTTGGAAACAAAAAGGTGAGTTTTTGTCAAAACAAAAAGGTCTCCTGGTGAAGGATGTCCTAACAGAAAGTGGGTTTATTTTCCTGCTGGTTCTTAGTACCACTGTGAGGGCATGCTCCCAGGTCCTTGAAGACACCAGAGAAAATTTCCAGATGAAGTGAAGCATATTCGGCGCTATGCTTCCTTCTTGGGAAGAAGTCAGGTGATTCTGATTTCTGCATTTTCTTGAAAGGGGTTAATTCAGGAGGTTATTGTAGTCAATCTCTTCATTCCACACAGAAGGTCACACATGTGGATCATTGTCCTCAGTGTCAGTGGAATTTAGACTAGGTGACAATGTTTATGTCTTGATTCCCAGATTCAGCTCCCTGCTCAAGCCACTGTCTCGCTTTTGCCTTGTACTCCAGAGGGGGAGGGAATGATGTTGAATGCACTGATTGAAATGAGAGGTTGGAATTATTTTAGTTTACATATCTGTGTTCTATCTCCTTATAAAATACCATGAAAATGGTGTTTATTGTGGCTCCACGAAAAAGTACTAAGTAGTTTTTTCAACAGATATTCTTAATCCTTAAGCAGCACATCAGTAAATATGTGAGTAAATTAAGACTCATTTTTATTTTTGAATTTAGAATTCATCTCTTGGACAGAATCTATTTTCTCTTTAGATCAAGAGCTTTATGCATTGCAACTATATCCTTTAAAGTTAGAAGTCTTATAGTTTGCATTTTCTTGAACATAACATCAAATTATAGAGCACTATTGCAGTATAAAATATGTGCATTGAGATTAATTGTGTATAGATGTGAGGTCAGCTAATTTTTACAGTGTTTTGGAAGAATTTGAAAATGTAAAATTTAATTGACTAACATTTCACCATTTTAAGACTGAAACTGAGAAACGTGGGTGCAGAAAATTGTGCATTTACAGATGCAGTCTTCACTCTCACTTGCCTCCAGACAGCTACTGTGCTTTTCCTTTCATCTTGTTTCATTCTTCTCCTTTGCACTTTTTACTCTTACATAAGATCATCTCCATGCAAATGCTTTGACCATCTATATTCTAACAATCCAGACTCAAATGTCCAAGCCCCTGCTGGGCATTTTAATACATCCCAACTCAACCTATCTCAAGCCAGAAACATGCTTTCCCTTTTGCTCAGTCTGGATAGTGGGATCGTCATCAGCTCTTCTCTCTTCCTCAACCTCCTTTCTGTTTAGTCATGAAATTCTCCTCCTATTATGTCCTCCACATCTTTTCCTTCTGTTTTCCCATTTCTATTTCTACCACCTTGTCCATGTTCTCTTTGCCAACACCTGAGTATTTCAACAGTTTCCCTACGGTTGTCCTTTCTGTCTTCCATGCTGACATCAGAATTATTTTATTATTCTTATATAACTGTATCATTGTCCTGCTTAACAACTTTCAGTGACTGGTGATGTGGCAAAGAACCTAGTTTGCATAGTTCTTTGTCATTTAATCCTATCCTGATCTCACTACCTATAATCTTTTTACACAGCTCCCCTCCTCTAGTGCCCTGATGCATAGCCACGTGGGATGCTGACAAACTCTGTGATACCTTACGCTCTTGCTTCCAATATTCTAGACTCACATAGTCGACTCTCAACCACCTACCTACTTTCAAAGTTCAGTTATACATTATCTCCTCCCTGAAGCATTTGAATATCCTACATTTGGAATTATTCTATCCTTTTCTTACAGAGCATTCTGCCTTGTGTTAGCATTAATAATGAATGTATCTCTCTTGCTAAGTCCTTCATCATCCTGCATTACATAACATAGGCATCAACAATATTTGGTCTTTTGAATTATTCTCCTGTAGGCATTAGACCTAAGAAAGAAGGAAAACTTGGAAGAAGGAAAAGCTGAATTTTTTGTAATTCCTTCTCTCTTTGGCTTATTTCATAATTCAGCCTCTTCCCCTCTTCCTGCTGAGTTCAGGTTTACTCTTCCTTTAAAAGTCCTCCCTTTTCTTGTCAACCAAGCTAAACTCAACTAAATTTTAGATCATTTTTCCTAAGGATCCATTCAATCCTTTCCCTCATAAGTTCTCTGGCTTATGGATTTTCTTAAGTTTCTAAGAAAACATTCACTGAAGGAAAATAGACCAACACCAGTTTTTTGTTGTTGATTTTTTAAGTTCCTAGATACTATCTCCACAAAGACTTAATCTGTCTTGGATTCTACTTCCAGGAAGAGTCAAAGTGTAGTAGAACATTCCGTAGTAATTTGATGACAGGTACCAGGAGCTAACACTTTAATTTTTAGGAAACTCCACTCCTGACCAAATAGGATTAAGGCTGTTTAAAAATGGAATTCATTTGGATTTCCTTTCCTTTCAGACACCTGCCTATAAAGCTTACTTTGTCTGGATGAAAAACAAGACTTATCGCAGGAAAAATTACCTTACGCCCAGTATAATCTTTTATTTTTTAAAGGGTTAGAATTTCTCAATTAAAAACTGTTTCCAGAAACCCAAACATAGTGAACAACCTGATTGCAGAACCACAGCCCCTTCTCTTTAGTCAGTGAAACCTGGTAGTGCTTGAAACTTACAGACATGTGGTACTTCATCTACTGCCACGAATCCCAGCTAAATAAAACCCCCACAGCGTCTTATAGGATGTTCTGCAACAGAGAGCAAGGTTCAAGTGGAAAGGCAACAATGGCTACCTATTAAGCCTAATTCTGCATGATGAATTGGCCACATGCACCCTTGATTCCTCAATTTTCTTCTCCCACGTGGCCATATTCATAGTCTAGATAAACATTTATTTATACCACCCTTGCATCTCCCTTCTGGTGGAAGCTTTGGTTCTCATTATTGGAAACAAATATGTCATCCATAATATTTTTCTCCTGGCATTTATGTTTAAATAACATTATTGTGTTTTTTTAAATAAGGAGATTATTAAATAATATATAAAAAACACTTTTGGTTGTCTTAGACTACCTTCCACTCTCTTTTCTTCCTAAAAGGAATTCTTATTCTCCTCCATAACTATGGATTTAGGATTTAGGATTATCCTACTGTTTGCCAGCAGTGACTGAGAAATGAGAATGGGAACACATTTTTTTTTCCCACCAGTGGTAAGACAGAATTTATTTACAGAAAAGAATACAGAAAACACCAAAGCTCCTGGTAGAGAGAGAGAACCCAAGTGGGGAGAGAAAAACTCTCTCGTTTCTCTCCCTGTCTTTTCCCGTCTCCGCTTTAGGCTTTTAGTCTCAGGGTATATATAGGTGTATGGGTTCCTTGGCCAGGAAACAAATGAACACAGTCCCTTCCGCCGGGGGCAAGGGGAATGAATGTATCAATGAATGAACACAGTCCCTTCCACCTGGGCAAAGTGAATAAATATATTGATGAATGGACACAGTCCATTCATGGAATTGAGGCCTAGGAAATTAACATGAAATTAACTTAGGCATAGGAAATGGGGGTTCCACATTTAGTCCTAAGTGTAAAGTGAAGGAGACACCCAAGGCACAGGTGTCTCCTCGGCAGTTGTCCATTTTGGCTATTGGAGCCTCCGGTGGGGGTTGGAGGTCCCTCTCCTTGCCTGTCATCCAGCCCACTGGTTCTTCAGCTGGCTGCCGCAGCACCCATACCACCAAGGAGGAGGCGGCAGGTCCATCAGCTCCACTGAGCTGGCTAGGGTGCCAAATGTCCTGCATCAATTCTCCCTCTCTGAGTAGAAACCCTAACTGCTGTTAAGGGAAAAGGACGAAGATTTGATCTAACTGCTTCCTGCTGAATCGGGGGATGTTAGAAGGGGGAAGTTAGGGTTTCCCCAGAGGGAGAGTGATACAGGGGTTCATAGACTGGAACCATCTTTATTGCGTGTGGCTTGATGACATTTCTGGAAAACATAAATCTGATTAGTAGAATCAGAAATAGGCAAAGGTAGAACAGCGTCAGGTCAGAAGCACTTACTCAGTGATGCTAAAAGAAAACCATATTAGGATTTTTCTTGCTGTTTCTTAAATAACTTCAAACTTTCTTTTGGCTCACAAGTGTAGATGGTCTGTGGTTGGCTGTCTTCATTGTCTGCCTCCATTGAAGATGGAGGGTTCCAGGATTTTACTCGTGAATGATGTATGCAGGAATCGACTCCTACAACTTTAACAGTAGAAGAAGACAAGATAACAGGAAAGGGGACTTCCCAAGTTGAGGTTGGGAAAGGTGAATTAGAGGGAAGAGTTCTGATCATGACTAGATCTCCAGGAGGGAGAAGTTCCTGTTTTAGTTAGTATGTCCCTCCCCAAATGGGGAGCAGGACTTTCAGGCCTGATTAGGAAGACATTAGAGAACAGCAAGTCATCCCAATTGCAGCTTAAAGTCTGGGAGAAAAATTTGGTAACCGGCTTTCCAGACACACCCTGTACAGGTATGGATTGGGGAGATAAAAGACCAGGGTTAGAGAGAAGTACAGAAAAGGTTGCTCCAGTGTCCAAAAGAAATTTTATCTCCTGGCACTCCACTATAAGGCAAACCTGGGGCTCTTGAAGGGTGATGACACAAGCTGGAGCCATGAGAATTTGCCCCAGGCACCCTCAGTCCAGTTTGGGCTCCAATGGGGTCCCTGTCCCAGGAGGCCATCGCCTCTGGGGACAGGCCACCCTCCAGTGGTCACCCTTGCATTCTGGACAAGGGCCAGGTGGCTTGCCCAGCCAGTGGTGCTTCTGGGGGCAGTCTTTTCTGAAGTGGCCAGTCTGACTACATTGGAAGCACTTATTTTCAGCTCCTCTGGTTTCCCTCTGCCCCTGAAAGTTGCTCATTTGTTGAAATGTCATTACTAGAGCTGTCATTCTTTTCTGTTCCTTTCTCTCTTTTTCCTCCTTTCTCTCCAGATCTTGGTCATAAAAGACCATAGTGGCCATTTTAAGAAGATTCTGCAGGTTATGGTCTGGGCCTTGGGCCAATTTTTGGAGTTTTCTTTGAATGTCTGGAGCTGCTTGAGTGATAAATTTGTTTTTTAAAGTAATCTGACCCTCTATGGAGTCAAGCGTCAATTGGGTGTGTTTTTCTCATTGCCTCCCTAAGCCTCTCTCTCTCTCTCTTTTTTTTTTTATTATTAAATCATAGCTGTGTACACTAGTGCAATCAAGGGGCATAATGTCCTGGTTTCATATACAATTCAAAATGTTTTCATCAAAGTGCTCAACATAGCCCTCATGACACTTTCTTAGTTATTGTATGAAGACATTTGTATTCTGCATTTAAGTCCCGCCTGTACCCGTCTAAGATGCACCATAGGCGTGGCCCACCAATTACCCTCCCTCCACCCTAACCTCCCCCCTCCCCTCCCCTCCCATATTCTTGTGCTATAGTTGGTTTAGCCTTCATATGAAACCTTTAAATTAGCTTCATAGTAGGGCTGAGTACATTGGATAATTTTTCTTCCATTCTTGAGATGCTTTGCTAAGAAGAATATGTTCCAGCTCCCTCCATGTAAACACAAAAGAGGTAAAGTCTCCATCTTTCTTTATTGCTGCATAATATTCCATGGTGTACATGTACCACAATATATTAATCCATTCATGAGTTGATGGGCACTTGGGCTTCTTCCATGACTTAGCAATTATGAATTGGGCTGCAATAAACATTCTGGTACATATATCTTTATTATAATGTGATTTTTGGTCTTCTGGATATATACCTAGTAAAGGAATAATAGGGTCGAATGGAGGTCTATTTTTAGGTCTCTTAGTACTCTCCAAACATCCTTACAAAAGGAACGTAGTAGTGTGCATTCCCACCAGCAGTGTAAAAGTGTTCCCTTTTCTCCACACCCATGCCAACATCTCTGGTTTTGGGATTTTGTCATGTGGGCTAATCTTACTGGAGTTAGGTGATATCTCAGAGTAGTTTTGGTTTTCATTTCTCTGATGATTAAGGATGGTGAGCATTTTTTCATGTGTCTGTAGGTTGTGTGCCTGTCTTCTTTGCAGAAGTTTCTCTTCAAGTCCTTTGCCTACCCTGAGATGGGATCAGTTCTTTTCTTGCTAATACGTTTGAGTTCTCTGTGGGTTCTGGTTATTAAACCTTTATTGGAGGCATAACTTGCAAATATTTTCTCCCATTCTGAGGGCTATCTGCTTGCTATACTGACTATGTTTTTGGCTGTACAGAAGCTTTTTAGTTTGATCAGGTCCCAGTAGTGTATTTTTTATACTGATTCAATTGCCTGGGGAGTCCTCCTCATAAAATATTCACCCAAGCCAATTCCTTCAAGAGTTTCCCCTGCATTTTCTTCTAATACTTTAATAGTTTCATGTCTTAAGTTTAAATCTTTAATCCATTGAGAGTCTACCTTAGTTAATGGTGAGAGGTGTGGGTCCAGTTTTAGTCTTCTACAGGTCGCCAACCAGTTCACCCAGCACTATTTGTTAATTAGGGAGTCTTTTCCCCACTGAATGTTTTTAATTGGCTTGTCAAAGATCAAGTGACAGTAAGTAGCTGGATTCATCTCTTGGTTCTCTATTCTGTTCCAAACGTCTACCTCTCTGTTTTTGTGCCAATACCATGCTGTTTTGATCACTATTGATTTCTAGTAGAGTATCAGGTCTGGTAGCGTGACTCCTCCTGCTCTGTTTTTATTTCTGAGTAATGTCTTGGCTATTCGAGTTTTTTTTCTGATTCCATATAAAATGAAGTATTATTTTTTTGAGCTTTGATAGGAGTTGTATTAAAATTATATATTGCTTTGGGTAATATAGACATTTTAACAATGTTGATTCTTCCCAGCCTTGAGCATGGTAAATCTTTCCATTTGTTAACAGTTTCAGCTATTTCTTTTCTTAAAGTTTCATAGTTCTCTTTATAGAGATCTTTCACATCCTTTGTTAGGTAAACTCCCAAATATTTCATCTTCTTTGGCACTATTGTGAAAGG
>CAUYON010111420.1:0-14090 GCA_963573935.1 Arctocebus calabarensis | reverse complement strand
TCCGGCTATTTTTTTTTTTTTTTTGCAGTTTGGCTGAGACTGGGTTTGAACCCACCACCTTCAGTATATGGGGCCGGCGCCCTACTCACTAAGCCACATGTGCCGCCCCCCCTCTTCTTTTTAATTTTGGGTTGAATGATGGAAACACAATGAACCTTGGAATTGAAGGTGGGAATTGAACTTCTACACATCGCTCAATGCTTTGAACACCTTCTGGTAAAATGGGTCCCCTTGGTCTCTGGCTTTTGGTTGGTTTTGCCAATAGTTGGGGAGAACCAGTGGAGATGACAGGCTGAGAGGTGAAGGTCTTTATGTCATGAGATCCCACTGTGGTGGAGCCCAGGCTGCCTGCACCCACTCCAGGAGGTCACACAGCTCCTGTCCGGCAGCCTCCTCGGTAGAATCTCTTTTGTCTCCAGATTCCAGAAACCTCCCTTCTCCTGTCCTGTCCAGGGCCCCACTGTTGCCATCTGGTCCCGGCACTATCCTTTGTGATTTCTCTTTACCCTGCTTACCAGTTTTAAAGAACGTCTTTATGGAACTATTCTCAAATTAACCATTATGAATGTGACATCTGTCTCTTACCAGAACACTGATCAATCTTTGTTTTACAAGTGGGACAAGACTATTACTGACAAGAAGACAGGCAACGGCGTTGCCCATAGCGTGCACATGCCATTTGAGGAACTGAAAACCGATCCTCTTTGTTTTAACTCTCATGCCTGTGAACCCGTGGAGTGTATCCCCGGCGTCTGAAGACTCCAATTTGATTTGCTCAGTCTAATACCTGACCATCCATCCCCCTCCCTCTCCTCCATCTCATCATTGCAAGAACAATGCTGGGAACCAAAAGGCCTTTCGAGAAAGCTAATGACTGTTTTACCTTCAAAGCTATACGATGCTGGGGTACTCCTACAGCTACGGTGAGTGTCCCCACGGCCCTCATAGTAGAAGAAGCAGATTCTCTCCCGGAGCTGACATTCGGGATAGCTGATGATCTGAGGCGGCCGGGACCCCACTGTCACCTATTGGAATCTAGCACTTATCACCAGTGAAGGGCAGAGTGTCTTGTTTATCCACCAGGCTCTCTACGGCGCTGATTTAGAAATTCCAGGCAACCCATTGAGAGTTCTTTATTACAGCAGCAGGCGAGGCGTCTATAATAACATGTAAAAGATAGGGGTCCTCAGGCAGACACAGCAGCTACAGTTTAAGGTTGCAATTGGAGTTAAAATGTGCATTGCATCCACCTGCTGGCAGGAGGGGTGCAGCAGGGAATGGGGATGGGGAGAAAGATCTCTTGCTTCTCATCCCTGAATGGGCTAGAAAGCTCCAGGGTCAATTGTGCAAGTGTCTCCCTCTGCATGGAGACTGGAAGGGTCTGGCACTGGCTATGTTGGCTTATCCCGCAGGGCAATTCAGATGCAAGAATTTCTCTTTTCCATACCCCCTTCTCTTTTTCTAATCTAGCCTTCATGTTCAGACAGCCTCTTAAATCATAAACAGTCCTCTTGAAACTTCAGTTTCTTGAGCCACCCTTTGTTGTTGTGAGTTTTGTGACAGTTTGCATTATTGTTTAGCAAACCCTGAGAATCTTCCCTTTCTGCCACACTGATGTGGGTTTGGCTGCGTGACTTACTTTGACTGGCTGGATGTCAGTTGAAGTGACAAGACCAATGTCATTAAATGTGCTCATGAAATATGGCTTGCTCTTTTTCTCAGGGACCCGCCATGAGAAGAGCATATCCAGAGATGAGCTGTTGTCTCTTCAGACTGAGTCCAAGATAAACACATACGGAGCAAATCCGAGCCCAGCCTGCAGCCTACAGTCACACCCAGCAGAACTCCGGTGACCTGTGCACCTGTGAGCGTGAGAATTAGTCCTTACTGCAAACCTCTGAGCCGGGTGGACATTAGACAAATCACTGAGCTTCTCAGAATCCCAGAGCAGCAATTTTACATTCATCCTTGCATTGATCTATTAGTTCACTTATTTATTCAACACGGCACTTGTTGAGCTCTTACATATTAGGCGCTGCGCTAGGCGCTGGGGAGACAGCACTGAATGAGGCATCCCTTTGGTAAAGACCAAAACCAGGCGGGTTCGCTATGTGATGTGATTGGGAGAAAACAAGAAAGTGAACTGGAGTGGGGGTAGGTGTGGGCTCTTCAAACTGGAGGTCACAGTGGGACTCTCTGAGGAGGAGACGTTTAACTCGACACTGTAGGAGACAACCAAAGAAATTGCCCTAAGGGAGCATTTCAGGATTGAGAGTGAATAGGTGCAGAGGGGTGAAGGTGGGAAGGGTCTGGTTAAGTCTAGGAACAGAAAGGAGGCCAACCTGGCTGGGCCACCAAGAGGAAGGAGAGGAGAGGACCTGGGTGCACCTGCAGAAATGCAGGGCCTCAGGGGCCCAGGGGAGGGTTTGGATTCCACTCTATAAGCTAGGGGAACACAGGTTTAAACAGGAGAATGATGTAATCTGATTTTAAAATATACACAATCTTTAGAAATAGTGGCCCAATATGGCTATAATTCTGGGCCGAGTAACAGTAAAGAGGTTTGCCCTTGAAGCTTTTTGGGTGCCCCAGCTTCCATGAGGGGAGCACTCCATGTTGGATCCCTGTGGCTCATGGGAAGACACCAGACCTGGATTCTTGCTGGGGACACCTGTAAAAGGACAAGTCAGTGCAATAATTCCCTTACAGAGAGAAAGGAACCCAGACAGTGTGATGAGCCTTCACTGACCTTGGTGGTGGTGGGCTAGTGGATCAGACCCAACTCATTATTTCTGGGGGAATCCTCTCCTTACTCCCTTCAGAGAAGCCTTGTGTGCTGGCCAATCAGCTTAATCCTCCCTTGCTGGGGGCTGGTTAGGACATCAGAGGGACCCAGGGGATTTAGCTGCATATCCCAGGTGATGGCTAATCCTTTCTGAAAACTAAATTACATGAAATATGGTCCACCATGGAGGCACATGGCTTTGGGGTTGTCTTACCATTTAGAGTGGAGCATCATGGCAGCATGCGGTAGGCATGGCATAGGGACAGTACCTAAAGTACAAGTTCACGAGGCCAGAGCAGTCCAGAAGCACAGATGCATGCACCTGTCCAGAACCCTGAGTCACCCTGCTCTCGGTGACAATTGTGCCAGTTGTACCTATGGGATTTTAATTTGTGGAAGCAAGGCAGAGAGAGGTGAATACCACTGAAAGAAGAATGTGTGGCTTACTTTTCCCAAGAAAGGGGCATGCCAGGCCACAGAGGGCCATGTGGGGAAGTGGCAGGTTTGGGCAGGAGGCACAGGCAGGAGCCTGGGACAATCTGAGTCAGAGTCTTCTTGGTGCTTCCCAAGGGAAGACAAGGCCAGGCAGGGGTGACAGCTAATGGCTGGTGAGCCTGGATGATGCTGCAGGCTCTGGGCTGCAGGAGTGGTCTCTGGTTGTCTCGTCCCTGGCTCTGGGCAACATGGGACAGGGGAAAATGTCGGCTTGGTGCTTGGCAGCTGAATAAGAACATGAGAGTGGGGGCATGGACTCTGGAGTGTTGCAGGGTTTGTACTATGATTTCTGTGCACCCTTCAATGCTGGGTTGTGGGGGAGAGATAAACCACTTTGGCTGTTAGTTTGGCCCTGAGATTAATGGATGCCGAAAGGTGACTGTAGAATCCAAGAGAACACAGGTGGGACGTTGCCTATGACTGCCGAGTGTCACCAGGGACGCAATGCCCGACCTGTGCGCACATCTCCCGTCAGTCTCCAGCCCGAGGATGTTCCCTTTCCGCCCCCAGATCTGGGGCCATGACATGCAGATGCCTGTTAGCCAGGTGGCAGGACCTGGGGAGCAGGGGGAAGGGAGCTGAGGGAGGCAGGGAGGGGACATCTCCCATGAGACAGTGGGCCTCAGGCCACTTTGCCCACAGACGTGACGTATGCAAGTGGGGGTGGTGCTGGGATTTTAGAAAATTATACATGTTATTTCCACTTTTCTATCAATTTATTCTAGAAACTTTTTTAGTTTTTTTTTTTGAGACAGAGTCTCACTATGTCACTGTGATGTCACCGCAAACTCTTGGGCTCAAGCAATTCTCTTGCCTCAGCCTCCCAAGTAGCTGGGACTGCAGGTGCCACCACAATACCGGGTATTTTTTGGTTGCAATTGTCATTGTCAGGCTGGGCTCGAACCCACCAGCTTCAGTGTACAAGGCCGATGCCCTACCCACCGAGCTATGGGCGCCGAGCCTAGAAACTTGTTTAGAGAGAGGACAAGTCAGAATGCATCCCAAGAGTTCCTGGGGAGTCTGCCTGGCCTTTTATTTCTTTACTACCTCTATGTGTTTTCTAGGGCTGTTGTAACAGATTACCATGAAGCGATGGCTGAAAACAACAGAAATTCATTCTGTCAGGGTTGTTGAGGCCACACCTCTAAAGCCATGGTTGGCAGGGCCACACTCTCTCCAGGGGTTCCAGGGGAGGATCCTTCTTGCCCTTCCCAGCATCTGCTAGCCCTGGGAATTTCTTAACAGGAGCCCTGTCACTCCAAAACCCTGCCTCTGTCCTCACGTAGGCTTCTCTTCTTCTGTCTTTTCTAAGGTCATCTGTCATTAGATTTAGGGCCTGCTTGGGTAATCCAGGGGGATTGCATCTCAAAATCCTTAACTTAATCATATCTGCAAAGATCCTATTACAAATTAGGTCACATTCCCATGTTTCAGGGATTTCAACAGACATCATTTTGGGGGGCCCACTGTCATTTGGGTGACTATTTTGTCCTTGTTCACCAAGACTTTGTCAGTTTCAACACTGAAGCTTTGCACCCAGGGTCTTTCTCACTCTCTGGAAAACTGGCCATTAACACACACCTGCAGGAAGTGATTGGGTCAAGTTTCCAGAAGAACCTTCTAGAATATTGCAGCCCATTTGAGCAAGGCTTAGTGGAGAAAAGCAGACCAACTTCTTGACCTCACATCAGACTCTGGGATAAAGCATAATAACTGGTTAGGTTCTCTTTGAAAGCTCTGATTTGGTTCGTGCTCAGTCATTTAAGAAAATACATATGTTTGATTCTAGTTTAAAGTACATCTTTCTTTTACATTGTTCTTCCCTTCTTCTTTCCTTGTTTCTTTTTCTTCCTCACTCCTTTCTTTTCCTTCCTATCTTTCACCTTCTCCTAATCTTTCCCCCTCTCCCCTATCCTCTTTATTCCTCTCAGGCTTTCAGGGAGGTGAGGGAGGACTTTGGATTTGTCCTCAGTACTGGGAGGGTATGAGGGGCTAGGGCGTCCCTGTGGACCGGGAGCTCTGGGGTGCACCTGCCCTTGACTGTGGCGTCTGCTTCCCCTGCCAAGCCTTGGGTTTGGATTTTCACACTTGCAGAGAGGCTCGTCTATCTCTATCCATCTGGGCTGTCACTGGTCTTCATGAGAGCAATGAGGTTATAGATGTGCACACCCTCAGCGCACTTCGCTAGGGCGACAGGAGATAAATCCAACTGATCTCCCAGCCCGTTTCTCCTGCTCCATTCGCTGTAGGATCCTCTGAGACGAGGCTGGGTGTGGGGTGATGGAGAGAGATCCTGCTGCTGTCTGGACAGGCTCAGATGGTCCCCCTGCCTCCCTCCCTGCATTAGAGGAGAGGCTGTCAGGGAGAGAGGACGAGGAAGGGGTGCTTCACAGCTCCCCTGGTGCGGCAGGTGTTTGCATCTTTTGTCTGTGTTCACTGGCTCAGCCACTTTGTGATCAGCCTTGTTTCTGCTTCCAGATAAAGAAATGGAGGCTCAGAGAGGGCAATAATTCACTCCAGGTCACACAGCTGGCATAGGAGCAAGATTCACACACAAGAATCCTCTGCCATTCACTCATCCATACAAAGTGTGTGAGCTCCTTTCAGGGGACACTGGAGACACAGCAATGAACAGAACTGACAAAGCCTGACCCTGTCCTATTGGACTGTGCCGAGGAAGCCAGATAAGGAACAACACACCCTCCATCCGGTGGTGAGCAGGGCTGTGGGGAACGTAAAACTGAGTAAAGTGTATGGTTGGGAGGGTGTCCTTCATTTTGTTTATAAGGTTGTCAGGGAGTGACGGCCAAGCATAGACCTGAAGAAAGTGAAAGAGTGAGCCAAGCTTCTAACAGAAGAAAGAGAGCAGAGCGCCAGGCCGAGGGCATAGCAAGTGCAAAGGCCCTGAGGCAGGACTATATCTCCCACGTTGGGGGAATAGCAAGTGATTTGCTATTCTGTGTTTCTCCTGCCCTCCTTCATTGAGGTGTACAGGAAGTAAGCAAGAGCTTGGTGAAACCAGCCTGTCCCCCACTGCTATAGGCAGTAAGGGGTATATTAGCTGTGGACCGTTTAAAAGCCATGATAAAACTGGCTCAAATTCAGTAGTAAAATAGTCCTGCCCAGCAGAAAAGCTTGGTGGCCTAAGCCTATGTGTGTCCTATTCTTTGTAGTGTCCCCAGGACTTAACATCTCAGGCTGGACTCAGCTTTCATCAAAGGAATAAACAAAGAGGAAGAAACCTGGTATTTTCTGGGAGCTGCCAGAGTGCGGCCAAATGCAAATGAAGAGCTCAATGGGAAAGGACACCTGGACAGGAAAAGGCTACCCTTGCTGGCAGAGCCCAGGCAGGGCCACACGCTGGGTGCCACAGGACAGAGGTGATGTGCAGGCTGAGACCAGAGTCCCAGGCAGGCCGTCCCTGGGATGTGGTTCCTCCTGTGGTTCCTCCTGATGGGCTTTTCCATGCACAAATGTCATTGTCTTCTTCCTTCTCTTTGCTGAGGTCATAGGAGGCCTCTGAGCAGAGATCACCCAGCCCCGGTCTCTGTCCTGGGGCAAATCATAACTCCTCCCAGCGCTCACCTGGGGTCATTCCAGGAAGTGCAGCCACATACTTGCACAGTCAAGCAGGATGCAAAGAACAGTGGCCTTGGTGTCTGTCTTGACTCCACCCACAATGGGCTGTATGATGTCATCCGGATGTTTCCACCGCCAGGGGGACCTCACTGGTGAGCCAAATCTCATCTTGGGTGACCTAGATGGCATTTGTAACACTGATTTCATAGGTGTCCAGACATTTCTTCCCCTAAGGAGGACTCCGAGCAGAGCATTATGGGAAATTCAGACCTTGAGGGAGTCAGATGCATGCAGAGAGAGGCACGCACAGCTACCTGGAGGAGCTGGGCAGAAGCAAACGCATTAACTTATTACCCCTCCCGGTGACACAGGGCCTGCCATTCTGTAGGTTTCACAAGTGAGGAAACTGAAGCACACTTCCCAGATTTCCTCTCCACTGTTCCCAGTTCCCCAAATCCTTCCTTGAACCTTAGTGATGGCCCCTCACATGGTCCCAGGGGGCTGTGACCTTGAAGCCTTTTTCCTTTTTAAACAAATAGATCAGAACATATTATGCATCCAATCAGTCTTGGTGCCCACAGAGTGTTCTCCAGAAGGAGTCTTATTCTGACAATAGAGTCCAACTGTGGCCTCCTCTGGGCTGCTCAGAGATCTGTCCCTTTATGGCAGTCCCATCTTGGAACCCTGAGCTGCAGCACATTTCCTCTCTCTGATTTTGAATCTGAATCACCTCTGGACATCTTCAGATGCCAAGCTCACTGGATAGGTGTGTGACCTGCACAGGTGCACAGAACCCCATGCTCAGTAGGGCCTGTATTGGTGCAATGCCCTGCTGTCATGGACTTGAAATTCTTAAACATTTCTGGACACAGGACCCTACATTTTTATTTTGCACCAGGCTCCAAAAATCATGCATCACTGGAGGGTCCCCCTCAGAGAGGACAGTGCTCATGGTGTCTGCTGAACAGCACAGTCTCATCACTGCTCATCTCACACCTTGAAAGCCAAATCATGGCCAGCCTGGCCAGAGGTGGAACATGACCGGGAGTGGCCAAGGTGTTCCTGGTTTCTTCCTAGTTTCTTCCTCTCATATCATGTGGCCCTACACTTCTGCTTCAGGAAAGGTTTGATCAGGGTGTCGAATCTCTGACCCCTGGCCACCCTGTTGATAGGTTTGGGGCTACAGCAGTTTCTGATCTGTGCCCCAGATTATCTATACTCGGGTAGAACAATGTGTCTTTCCTTGGGGGGGGGTGGACCTTCAGGTTGGCTGGTCCTGACATCTCATTCAACTGGGGCCCTGTTAATGTCCCAGTGTCCTCACCCTCATCCATCCAGGAGCTGCTGTGAGAACCTACACCCCTCTACACCACAATCCCAGGAATGTTCCCAGGTCATCTTCTCCTCTCAAAGGTTTGAGAAAGGGGTTTGAGCAATTGAGATGAAGATGAGAAAGATGGTATCTAGGCAGTTTCCAAGCAGGGCCTAGCATGGAATTAAAACATGGGCCCCTTATTCAAAACTTAATAGAAATTTCAAGAGTGTGTAGAGCACTAAACTGAATGTAGGGCCCTTCTAAACCAAGGTGCTGTGAGCCTGCATAGACAGTGTGGCAGTAAAGCCAGCCCTGTGTCCAGAGGCCTGTGACTCTTCACAGGCTGAATCCAGACCATGCATCTATGGAAAATAATTACAAGCCTCATTTTCCATTCGTTTCTACTGTGTGAGTTTCAGGCAGTGGGGCCACGCATAGCTAATCAAAGCCACAGCTGAAGGCCGCCTGGTTTGATCTCACAACAGGCAGACCGAGCTGCAGAGGCAGCTGCAGGGGCTCGCGTGTGAACTTGCAAGGCCCACGTGCTGCCCAGTATGCCAGTGATGTGAGGAAGTTGCCACCCAAATCCTCCAATCTCCAAACTGGAGTAGCATTTCACACTTCGTATTCAGAGGCCAGGAGCTGCTGCCTTTCTGTGTGATATCATTTCAGGTCCCAGCGATATGGTTCTCCGTTTTCTGGGTATTCTCATTGTTTTCTACCTTTCGATTTTGTATACAATTTAGGGGGAGGGGGTTTGTGTTTGTTTTGTCTTCCGGCCAATGTCTACGTCTACATCTCAGCGAGGGGAGGGCTTGTGGGAAGCCGGGGGTATTTGTGCAGAGATGTGGCGTGTGTTTAGATTTCATTTTTATTCCAGGGGGAGGGGATGGAAGTCCTCTGAAGCCACTCCTTCTGTTGTTAGCTGGAAGGGAATTGAGAGATCTTTTTCTTCATTTGAAAACTCTGCTCTGAAAAAAACAAAAATCATTTAAAGATATGCAGAGCCCAGCCCCTTCTCACGACTTCCACCCTAACCCCTGGGTCAAGCCATTGTCTCCATGGTTATGGCCCCATAACTGGTCTTCTTGTTTCCACCTTTGCTCTTTGCTATGAAGAAGTCAAAGTCATTACAAAAGAATTAGGAAGGTATTTGTACAACCCTGCTTACAATTCTCCAATAACTTCCATTGGCTCTTAGAGCAAAATCGGAATTGTTCTTGCGGTCTCCTGCTTCACATGACCTAGAAGCTGCCACCTCCCCATCGTCCTCCCTGTTGTCCTCCTCACCTGATTCTCTCCCCCGCGCGCAGCTGCCACAGCCACAGTGGCCACTCACAGCTCCTAGAACCAAATAGCACCTTAGCACGTTGCTTCTGCTGCTCCCTCCATCTGGAATGCTCACTCCCTCTTCATCCACGTGAGAATACATGGGATAACGGCCCGCCAAAGGTGTCTTTGCCCCGATTCCTGGAACATGGAAACATGGTGAGATTATGGGAGGATCCAACGGAATCACACAAGCCTTTCACAGCAGAAAAGGAAGTTAAAAGAAGTCAGATTGGAAGCTCTGGAAGGATTCTAAGCGCCTTTGCGGGGCCACGTGGAAAGTGTGAGGAGGAAGTAAGTTCTGCCAACGTCGGTGAACTTGGAAGAGGACCTGAGCCCTGGACACGGACCACATCCCTTAGCCGACACCTTGATTCTAGGCCAGTGGCATTCCGAGTGGAAAAGGCAGCCAGGCTGTAATGACACCTGACCGACAGAGCAGTGTGGTTGTGTGTGTGCACGTGTGCTAGCAGATGTGTGGAAATGCAAGACAGCAGAAACAGTCTCGTTTCCTACCGACTCTCCATCACCTATGTCAGTGTGTGGCTCATAGCAGTTGCTCGGTACATGTTTTGTTGAATGAATGAGGGACTGAATGAATGACTGCTTTGCCCATTTTACAAATAATCTGAGACTTAGACTCTCAGACACATCTGAGAGCTCCTGATCCAGCCGGACTAGAACCCGGAGCTCCAACATCTAGTCCCGTACTCACGCCCTTTTCTGCTATCTTGAGGCTTTCTGACAACTTCTTTCTTTAAAATCGAGACCATGGTGAGTTAGCGGGAAGTGGAAGGGGCAGGACTTCATTTCACTTATTTACTCCTTCCGCAGATATTTACTTTGTGCCAAGCACTGCCTGGTGTAGCATTTGGGGCGGACTCTTCTCCTTTCTGCAGCTGAGGTTGCAGGGGTGGGAGTGCAAGGTGGCCAAGAGCATTGGATGGGCGAAGAGCATCCAGGGCAGGGAAGCAAGTTCAAAGGCCCCGAGGCGGGCTCACTCCAGGGCTGCAGTGAGACTGTCTGGCTGGATCAGAGCGTGAGAAGGGGGCAGGATGATGTGAAATCAGAGCGCCCCTGGCCGAGCAGGTGCCTCACTGCTGTGTAGACGTGGAGCCCTGAGAAGAGAGCCGTGGCGGGTTTTAAAGAGAAAGCAGCACAATCTGGTTTGTATTTTATAGATGCCGTCTGGCTGCCATCTGGAGAACGGACTACAGGGAGGAAGGACAGACTCTGGGGACCAGTGGGGAGCCCAATGCAGTTGTTCAGTGACAATGTTGATACAATGTTGGTTTATCTCAGTTTTTTTTTTCCAGGTTAACTGAGGGTACAAAGAATTAGATTACACTGTTTGCATTTGTTAGGTAAGTCCCTCTTAGAATTGTGTCCTGCCCCCAAGAGGTGTGCTGTACATGCTAACATTATGCCCTTTAAGTGGCAGCACCCCTGTCCCCCTTTGTCCTCCCCTCTCTCTGCTCCCTTGTTCCCCCACCCCCCACCTTGAATTGATTTGAGTTTTTCTTTTCTGTGGTTACGTGTTAGATCATCTCCTGCAGCGGTTCTCAACCTGTGAGCCGTGACTCCTTTTTAACAACGAAAATACATTGCAGCATTAGGAAGGCTGAGAACCACTGATCTGCTGGCTTCATATTAGAATTGAGGATACTGGATTCTTGCGATACTTTACTATGAAGAATGTGTTCCAACTCTGTCTAGTTTAATACAAAAGATGTAAAGTCTCCATCTTTTTAATGGCCGAATAGTATTCCATGGTATGCAGATACCACCGCTTGTTAATCCATTTCTGGGTTGATGGGCATTTGGGTTGTTTCCACATTCTGGTGATTGTAAATTGAGCTGCGATAAACTGTCTAGTGCAAATGTCCTTATGATAAACATTTTTTTTTTCTTCTGGGTAGACGCCTAGTAATGAGATCGCAGGATCAAATAGAAAGTCTAATTTGAGTTCTTTGAGGATTCTCCAGACTTCCTTCCAAAAAGATTGCATTAGTTTACAGTCCCACCAGCAGTGTAAAAGCATTCCCTTCTCTCCACATCCACACCTTATCCCACGTTTTATCAGTCTCGATGCTCTGGGCATTTGGGGCCAGCTAATTCTCTGCTGTGGGGCCATCCCATGCCCGCTGGGTGCCACTAACACTCCCAGCCCAGCTAAACTTTCTTCGGATACTCTCAGATGACCGCTGGGGCATAAAAATCAGCCCATTGGCAACGTCCACCTCCCTCAAACTCCTCTTGCTGTTTCCAGCTGCATCTCACCCAGGTAAGCCAATCTGTCTCTCCCTGCAGGGGTGTCCCTCTCTCCTGAGATTTGGGACTGATGGGACCTGTGACCTCGGCATTCCGTTCAGTTCAAGAAAAGGAATAAATTGTTGTCTGAGTAATGTTGCTCTTTGTAAGGTTGGGAGCTCTGCTCTTCCCAGTTTTCAGTAGCTGGATAGAAACTAGAAGGGGATCTTCCCAGACACCCCCCAGCTGGGGAAACCCTTCCAGCTCCTTGACCAGAAGTGATCAAATGCCCACCCATGGGATTATCATGATCAACAGGATTGATCTGTTCCCTTGATCTGGGCACGTTTCTGCCCAAATAGATCCAATTTCTGTTAGCAAGGAAGTAAGCACCCAGCAGCTTCTGCCACAAACTCTTTGCGGTGCCCACTTTCCACATGTTTCATGTCCTAGACTCTAAGCCCCCCAAAGCAGGTGACATAGCCTATTATAACCCCTGGGGTTGCTGGGACCTGGTACTTAACTTAATTTTGTCATTTGATGAAGCAGGAGTCTTATCAGAGATGCCCAGGGCTGCTCCTGTTCTGATAGTCTGAAATCAAAATGCCTTCTGCAGGGTCTCAGGGGGGTCTCCTGTCTCAGCGCAGCCTCACTGGGGGGGCATCAGAGCTGGTCTGCGCTGTGCGTTTGCACGCTCATTCATCTCACTCAATCTCCACGACATCCCTACAGTGTCATTGATGTTATTGTCATTCTTGAGATGAAGAAGCCACGGCCTGGGGAGGTCATGTAAGGAGCGGCCAGCCTGTGGGAACAGAGACTGGGTTAGAACCTGAGCCCAGGGGCTGTTCTGCTCTGCTTTTAGTAAATCATCACAGCCATGAATCAGCACATAAGTGAATTTTCTGGAAGAGGATCATAAAACCAGGTGTGCTGCCCCAGAGGGAGCCTTAAATTAAACTGCAAGTATGGTCAGGTGGATCTTGCTTTTCCCCTTTAGAAAACTCTTGGCCACCAAAGACCCAGGGGCTTTACCTTGTCCAGAGAGATTTGTAGCCCTGGGGACGCGCACTCATTTTGATACCCACCTGCGTGCACATTAACGCTGCCCGTGTGCCTGTTTCATCACAGTGAATTTGCACGTACAGCGCACTGTGCCTGCTTAAACAGGAACTATTAGTGGATAATAAAGCACACAAACTGTCACCCCTGTCTGTGTTTTCAGAACAGTGTATTAACTGGCCTGGCCCTGTTGTCTTTCACTGGTGAGAATTTAGAGCAACCATTTCACTCTCAGGGGCTGTACGGAAAGCAGTTCGATAATGACTACATTAAACCAGTTGATCATTTTCCCACCTCCCAAACTAACCCTCCCTTCGTGAAGGTGCTCTGTTAGACTCTGGGCCTGCGTGTAAATTAGGCTATACAATTACATGTAATTAAGGGAAAGAAGCAGGCGCTGCTCTGCAAAGATTAACCGCATTTTGGCGAAGTGAATCCATCTCTGTGTCACAGCGTGCCCGCCTGGGGAGGCAGCGAGGTATGCAATTATCTTTCTCCTGACTTAATGGTGGTTTATACAGCTATTTTTTATTATCATGATTTCTCGAGACATATAAAAAGATTCTCTTTTTTTCCCTAATGCAATTGCTGTTCTACATATAAGACAGCTTATGTCTAAATGGAAACTCAAGCGGAATTAACCACAAGACGATGGAGTTATATATGATGCTGGAATTTGTGTTTTAGAACCCGGCACCACTGTCCCCACCGAGGAGCTGAGAAGTCAGATGTCAGCCCTTTGAGGGTGACTGCACCATCTTTTGCTCTGGAAAAGCAGGTTTTTGGCCAAACTTAGTGACCACCTGTGCTCTGGCTTTGTGTCCTTGTTTGCAGAGCCTCCAAATATACCCCAGGCCTCAGCCATTTCCCTACTTACAATGTTTCTCCTTCACCCACTGATTTGTTTGACACGCCGAAAGCTTGACTTTTACAACCTTCATAAAATCCCATCTGCTCCAAACCAAACTTGCCCAGAAAGTGCTTAGACAAAAATGGTTCAGGTTGTATTTCAGGCTCTTGATGGAGATTAAAAAAAAAAGAAAGAAAAATACAATGATTTTCTTTTCTTTCTTTCTGTCTCTCTTTCTGTCCCTCTCCCTCCCTTCCTTCCTTCCTCCCTCCCTCCCTCCCTCCCTCTTTTCTTTCTTCGTTCTTTCTCTCTCTCTCTTCTTCCTTCCTCCCACCCAACCAACCAAACACCCCACCCCCCCCCCCAACACAAACACCACCAAACAAAACCAAACCACCAAAAAAAAAAAAAAAAAAAAAAAAAAA
>CAUYON010111419.1:0-12717 GCA_963573935.1 Arctocebus calabarensis | reverse complement strand
CCATAGGTGTGTTCCCACTAATTGCCCTCCCTCTACCCATCCTCCCCCCACCCCTCCCCTCCCTTTCCCCTATCCCTGTATTCCTGTGCTATAACTTTTTTTTTTTTTTTTGAGACAGAGTCTCTCTGTTGCCCTGGGTAGAGTCCCGTGGTGTCATCATCATCACAGCAACCTCAAACTCTTGGGTTCAAGCGATCCTCTAGCCTCAGCCTCCTAAGTAGCTGGGACTACCGGTGCCTGCCATGATGCCCAGCTACTTTTTCTATTTTTAGTATAAATAGGGTCTCATTCTTGCTCAGACTGATCTCAAACTCCTGAGCTCAAGCGGTCCTCCCACCTTGGCCTCCCAAAGTACTAAGATTAAAGGCAGGAGTTTCCTCTATTATAAAATGGCACATAATAGTAACTCACTCGAGAAATTCAGTCATGAACCTATGAGAAAATACTCAAAAAGTACTTAACACAGTGTCTGGCTCTTCGCAAATACTAAAATAGATATTCTTTCATATATATTTTTGTAATTATTTTTGACGTGGCCTCTAGAAAGTCACAGTAACCTCAACCAAGGCCCACATGGCAATCATCCAATAAGACATGTGGGCGACTATTTTAAATTCATCATAGAGTTCATTTTGATCAGCTCCTCTTACTATATATAAATAAGTCTTCACTCAGCATGCGTGCTGTGCTGGACACATGCTCCCTAGCTTCCATTATGTTTTTGTGTGTGACACCTCTTGCGGGGACAGTTCCCTATCAGGTGTCATTTCGCATTAAGAAGCCAATTTTATGGCTGCCTATATACACTCAAGAGCATGAATGCAGCCAAGTTGGCTGTTCCTGAGTCCGTTCCCAAAATAGTGTTCAACCTCAAAAGAACATAACCCACAGACTAGCAGAGGGATACGCCTGGGAAATCAAGATTGGGAGAGGCTCCGTGGAGCATTCGGAGCTTTTACTGCTTCATAGCTTAAGTCTAAGGTTCTTCAAGGTCGTCAGATACTACTTAGACCCTCTGCACGTTGACCACCCGTGGGTCTGTAACAAACCGGTCAACATCCGGAAGTGATCAACATAAGGAACTGGGCCTGCTGTGCTGAAATGCACATGTGGTCTGTGAAACTATGTCAACACAGGCGGTGGTCAGTGGAGGGAGGTGACTGATTATGGAGGTTCAACTGCAGTTTGTAGCACACCACATCTATAGTAAAGCATTCCATCCTTCTACAAACCAGGCCAGCTGCATAGCTCGGAATGTTTTTGCAAAGCAGCAAAAGCAGATGAGAGCTTCAGCAGAGCCAAGCCCTTGATACAATGGCTGTCTTTGCTTTTCTCTGAAAAATGTCCTCCAGTCTTCGTTCTTGCTCAGCCTGGGAAAGGAGCTGAGCCTCTGCCACCTGATCCCAGTGTTTCCTGACCTTCTGTCCCTGACATGGTAGTTGACTGTTCCTCCCAGTCCCTCCCTTAAAAGCAAAGCCCAGATCCCCCTGGGGCTAGTGAAGGTGTGATAGCTGTAAGAACAGAGGTCAAAGAATCAGCAGAAGAATCCAGTTCTTTTTTGCAGAAGCAAATCCAGCACTAATTCTCCAAAGCTGGGTGAACAGACCTGTGCACGCGGTGGGGAAAAGCCTGAGTGGAAATCAGAGGAGGCAGACAACTCCCAGATACATTTCGTTTCTCCTAACTGACATTCAGGTGCGATTTAGAGAAATGTCCCAGGTTGTTACTGCACTTATTAGAGCTAGTGATCTCCAAAGGAAAACGGGGAACAAGACCAAAGGCTTTCCTAAGATTGTACCATTCTTGTGAAAAAACTAAGGCCTTCGTGTCTTTTGACCAGAATATAGCACGTTCAGGGAAACTGAACTCATGTGTTTCTTATTTAAAAGTGAAGTGAGAATAGGCTATAACCTCAGGCTTCCCTCACACAAATTATTGGACTAGTTTAGGCTGTTCTCAAGAGCATACTTTTTCTCCCTTTTTCATTATAGGCAGGACTATTTAGCACAAAAATCTACTTTGAATCACACAGTTGGCCTTGTTTTCTATAGAGTAAAAGTAGTTATTAAGATTGGCAAAGGACTAGTTTAAAGAATTAGGATGACTCTTTTATTACAATTTTCTAAAAAGGAGGAATAATAATAATAGTTCCCAATAGTATTTTTTCAGAAGGCAGAATTAATTTTTGACAGAACAGTTAACCTTTTTCCCAGTTATTTGGAATGACATTAGCATTGTTTTCCTGACACCAGAAGCTTCTCCTTAATTGTGCACACAAGTATTTTCTCAAAGGCATATTGAGTGCTAAGAGAAAAAGCAAGATGTTTTTGTTAGAGTAGGTCAATAGGAGGAAGAATTCTCCTTTCAAAAAGTATCTCTTGGAAGACTGGGTGGAGGAGTGATGAGTCATGTTGAATTATTTCACAGTGTGGAATTCCCCCAGATACGTTTGTCTCATTTAATCCTTCTGGTCTATTGAGTGATGCTGGATGTTCAAGATAGTAAAATACCTCTGAGCATATACGTAAAACTCAAAGTCCAACGAGTTGCACTTCTCTGCCTCACCACCCTCTCTCATCTCTCTGATGGTGAATGAAGACAGGAGACAATGAATTAAAGTTTAATGAGTGCATTTTGGTGCATAGAGCAACCTCTTTATCAGATCACACCCTGCCTGAGAAACAGTGCCAGGGAGTCAGGCACACACAGTCACGCCACAGGTGAACCACATGAAATGTGATCTGACTCTCCACTTGTAGGTGAGAATTCAGGTCCTTCTGCTGGAAACCTCTCAAACAGGCCTTCATGATATTGTAATAAAATGAGCATAGGATTTCACCAAATTTAGGAGTTTCAGAAAATGAAGCCTCTGTAATTTATTTCTTTGACTTCTTGAAATTTTCACTGCAAGATCAGTTTAGTGGCCATTGGGTTTCAGAGAGCCAAGAAAATGCACAGCTAAAAACGCATCTTGCAGAAGTGAATTTGGAACAACTCAGGAGTCTGAGCCTCATACAATTGCCTTATTCATTCAGCCAGAAAATTTTAATTGAATGCCTATTGTGCGCTAATCATTGTTCTAAGGTCTAGAGATAGCACAACAAATAAAATAAAAACAAATATCCCTGCCCTTAGACCAATATCATATTACTGTTATGAATACTAAAATAGTTTCACACCTCACACCCTTCGAGGTAATTTCCGCACTCTGTTGTGAAATTGTATTGTGTTAGATTGGATTACATTTGGCTGCAAGTGAGAGAGACTATGGTTTAGATTAACTGCTGATGGTTTAAAAAATACGATTCTTTCTCTCTGTCTTTTTTGTTTTTTTCACTTGGCACCCAGTCTGAATGTAGATGGTCAGGAGGCTGGTGCAGCGGGTCAGCCGCGGCACGAGGGAGTTAGGCTCTTTCTGTCCTCCGACACTTGGCCATGCTAAGCACATGCTCATTTTTCTTGGTTGGAGGATGGTTGCGGGCAGAGGAACATGTGAGTGTGAAGCCAGGCATGTCTATTTTTTATCTGAAGAGGAAAAGAGAATGTTCACAAAACTGCACTAGCATATGACAAGTTACGTAATATTGAGCAGAACTGTGCCATATGAGTACCCACATCTGCAAGGGAGGCTGAGAAAGTGAGTATTGAGTATTTACAGCCATGAGAGTGAAGGTAATCAAGGAAGAACAGGGCTGGGAATGGGTGTTATGTCAGCGAATCTATTGTGTAAATCATATTGATTATAACAACACAAAGCAAAACAGAGACTCTAGTGTCATTTAAACACGGGACTGGTCGGTTTTTACATCCGTTAATTTTCTTAATGAGTGACAGAATGCATGAATGCCTTGTCAAAGTACACAATGTCCTATAAAAGCCTGAATAATTGAATAAATGAATGAATGGCCTAATGGAACTGGCACATGAAAAAGATTTTCTGAAACTCTGAATGGACAATTGTTTCGGCTATTTCGACTACTTCAGTTGCTTATGTCAGTAAAAATTATCAACATGCCTGCACGTAATCTTAATTATCAAAGTTAGCATGCTTTTATAAGTTCCACTTAATAATCATTCATTAAATAATGATGCTAAGCGAAGCACCGTTACGATGAAAATGAAGACAAAATCCCTACACTCAAACAGTAAACGCTCAAAGGAAAAACTAAGCGGAGTTCACAGGAGACCACAGTGGGTCACCTAACTTTGCCTGCGGTAATCAGAAAAATTTTCATCAAAGTTGCATATGTGCTTTTCCATTGTGTATGGAGAAGGAAGGGAAAGTTCAAAAGATGAGGAGAAAAAGAGACAGATGGAGGCTTTCCAGGCAAAGGGAGAAGCGTGTGAAAGTGACGCAAATTGGGGAGTTCCCCGTAAGTGGGGCCAACACTTTGGAACAGCAGTAAAACGTCAGCAGACGTGGGAATCAAGCGTACCTGAGTTTGAGTTCCAGTTCAGTTTTTTCTTGCTGTGTCAAGCTCCTGGATGTTTCAGTTCCCTCAACTCTAAATTGGGGATAAAACACCCATTTACCTCCGTTGTCGGGAATCGGAAGGGTAAAGCGTGGTAATAACCTGTGCACATCGGCTGCAGAGCCTGACACAGAAGTACTCAGACTGAATCTGTTGTTACCTCATCATTATCCTCGAGGCTGGACATTGTGCTTGGGCAGTAATGGGAGGCAGGGAAGGAGAGGTCAGCAGGGTCAGGAAGGACACACAGCAAGGTGCTGCTAAGATATTACAAAATAGGGCCACAAATTCCTCACCGCCCTGTCGTCACGCCACTTCTCACTATGATGTTTTCGTGACTTCCATCAGGAAGCAAAACCTGTCTCCCCACTATCTCGACTGGGGGCTGGCCTTGTGACTCACTTTGACAAACAGAATTTGGTGGGGATGACATTGTGCAGTCTGTTCGCTGAAGACTTGAGAGGCATTTCCAGCTTGTACTTTTACTCCCTGGAAATCCTGCTGCCTTATGAGCAGACCCCACCCAGCCCGTCGGGGCATCCACATGGAAGCGAAGTGAGGCTCCCCAGCTCACAGCCCCCAGCGGCTGCCCGCAGGGCCAGCTGGCCCTCCTCTGAACTGTCCCCTGACCGGGCACATTTACGTGGGCCCAGCAAACATCCCAGGGAGCAGGAACAATCTGACCCAGGCGGCCCCTTCTTCTCTCATCAAACTTGTGAGCAACGGTGAGAACGATCCACGGTGGTTGTTTCCAGCTGCTGAGTTTTAGCGTGGTTCACTGTGCAGCCACCAATGCCTGGATGTGAAACCTAAGACGTTCTGCCCTGCCCAGGAGATGTGAGGGAATCATTAAAAGAGTTTAAACAAGGTAATGACCGCCAGTGATTTTTATTGCAGTGATTTTGCCTGCTGATTTATTTCAGCATACCGGACATCCTCAATCTTAAGTTACTTAAATCGAGTAGAGAAGACAGAGGATAGTGGGGAAATAACAGCTGAGTAAAACTTGATGAGGATCGGGGTGCTACCAGGACAACCTCAAAGACAAACCTACTTTCATCAGTGAGCAGCCTCAGAAAGGCCCCCGGCTTGATTTAGGGCTCTGCAAAATCCTTCCTAAAATCTTAATTTTTGAACAAGGAACCTGCCGTTTTACTTTTCATTGTGCCCCCCAAATTACGTAGGCAGTTCTAAGGAAGGAATTCACAGGAACTGAGCCCCACGCCCAGCACGCCAGGCAGCATGTGAGTGGGCTGGACATGTGTTTACCCCGTCAGTACGGGAAGGAACCGACCCAGAATTTTCTTCCCTGTGGCAGCTTTGAACTGACCTTCGGATGTGTGGATGCTTGTATCTCTCTGTAGCAGCTCAGCTTTGATTATTCAAATGCTAAAACGAGTGGCAAATTCCACGCTCTAGAAATGCCAAGAATAAGAAAACCTTTTCCATTCGTCTTTCCCCTAAAAGCCGAGAGGCTTGAATGAGTCCGGTTTCTCCGGCCTCGTCATTCATGAAGTGCGGTGATAATCCTGGCTCTGCACAGCTCACAGGAGAGTGCCAACTACACAGACATGTGAATGGAGCACTTTAAATTCCCACGAAGGAATGCATCCAGCTAAATAGAAGGTCTAAAAATAATTCCATCAACAATAATCCACATGCAGTGTCCTCAACTCAGGTCCTCCTGGGGTGGCCCTGACTGCATGTTGCTGGAAATATCATAGTCAGAGTCAAAATGCATGACACTTTTCTAAGAGATAAGGTGAAGATAATGAGGAGATAAACATTTGATTGGGTTGGATATGAGTTTACATGTCATAAATTCCTTTTTGTTCACATGGTCTCATAGTTGTAAGTTTTCGGCGCACATAGATTTATTATCAAACATTTATTGAACATGCTTTATTATGTACTGTGCTGGGATCTAGGGAAGAGAAACCAGTAGGCATGCTGCCCGGCAGGAGTTCATAGTGCACAAACTGGAGATTTTATCTTACTTTCATTGTTATTGTCTAGTGGCCGGGTAGAGTGCCACGGCATCATCATAGCTGACTGCAACCTCAAACTCTTGGGCTCAAGTGATCCTCCTGCCTCAGCCTCCCAAATAGCTGGGACTACAATTGCCCTCCTCTACGCCTGGCTACTTTTTCTATTTTTAGTAGAGATTGGGTCTCATTCTTGCTCAGGCTGGTCTCGAACTCCTAAGGCAAAGGGATCGTCCTGCCTCTACCTCCCTGAGTGCTAGGATTACAGGTATGAGGTATGTTCAAGACTGAAAAATATGTCCAAAAGTTGAAAATAATCTTATACTGATAATGCTATATACATATGGGAATCTTTTTTTTTAACTGCCCTATTGTTTTTGTTTCATAGAAAGATGTCGGGGTTCATTGCCTATTTCCTCATGATTTGACTTCCCGAGTGACCTTGGCAACCCTCCCAAAGTCAGTAAATAGTGCCTTAACCTTAGGAGCTTTGGTTTCTTCTGAAAATGAGAGATTTAGAAACAGATAACAAAGTTGTTTTAAGACAAAAAACTCTAACAGATTGGCTTTTCAAATATTTATTTATTTATTTTATTTCAGGATTTTAGGGAGTGTATATGTTTTGTTTACACTGTTTTTTGTACAAATTGAGTCAAGGTTATAAGTGTGCACCGTATTAATCCTCGCATCCCCTACTCCCCTCTCCCAGATTGATTTTCATTGAGATTTACTTCCGTCTCTGCACTTCCGTGTTGATTGATCAGTTCCAACCCGGTATTGAGCACGGGTGTCTGATTCTCTACTACAGTGATGTTTCACTTAGAAGAATGAAATTCTTTTCAAATTCCATGCAGATTGTCCCAAAAAATACTAGATACTTCTTTATGGCTAAGTACTCTATGCACGCATAAGTCACATTTTATTAATCTACTCATGTATTGTTGGGCCCACAGTTGTTTCCACATCTTTGCAACTGTGAACGGTGCTGCTATAAACATTCAAGTGCAGATGTCATTTTTATAAAATGACCATTCTCCTTTGGGGATATACCCAGCAGCAGTGGCATTGCTATGTCAAACGGTAGGTCTACCTAAAGTTCATTGAGGTATCTCCTGCAATATTCCACAGAAGTTGGACTAGTTTTCAATACCACCAACAGATAATAGATGACTTTTAAATCAGAACTTATAAACATGTCAGAAATTTCAACATGACTCCTCTGAGAAATTATTATCATGTACTAGTGGTGAGTTCAAAGCATTTTTTGCAATCATGCTTGGGAACTGAATTAGTGATTTAAAAACTTCATGGAATAGGGGAACCATCCACAGAATAATGGAAAATTTCTCCCTGGGATAAGAAATCTTTTTGGAGATAGAAAAATCAGAGTTTGTGGGCGGCACCTATGGTTCAAAGGAGTAGGGCACTGGTCCCATATGCCGGAGGTGGCGGGTTCAAACCCAGCTCCAGCAAAAAAAAAAAACAAAAAAAACCAACAGTTTGCATGACAGCTCTGTCTCTGCTGAGCCTAAAGAACCACACGGAGGTCCAAATAGTGAGGTTCTAGAAATTGTAAACATGAAGGGTAACATAAATACCTTCCTTTGAGCATAAACTTGATTTTGCATCTTGGCCAAAACACACACAAAGTATGTCAGATAAATAAGGTGAAAAGTGTTTGGGGTCACAAACAGAGCAGTGATTTATGCGACTGATTTTTTTCTTCAATTTTTATATAGGTTCTACTTTTTAAAACATCCTGAAGACCTGCTATCCCAAGGTGACTACTTTCAAAACATGACTAATTTAAAAACAATTGTAGTACCAATGCTAGAGTCATGTCTTATAAGGTACTGTACATTTTATATACGAGTTTTAAAAATTACCACTGATGGAGATTAGTGATATGACTTATTTTTACAAAGGAGTGAGCAGCTCCAAATAAGTCCAATGATACCTCTGTGTGGACTTTGCCATTTAATAACTGTTTGGGACACGTCATCTCATTTGAGCCTAATAGCAACACTGTGAAGTCTATTTTAATTTTATCTTTAGCTTATAGATGAGGAAATTGAGGATTATCTGTAAACTGACACTGGACCAGTTGTTAACCTTCTTGAGCCTTAAATTAGCCACAGGGCCGAGTTTGAGTCCCACAGATCCTGGGCCTGAAGTCCTCCCCTGCTCACACACATATTTAGACTATTAGACATCTTCAGCACATTGATGAATTCATTAAAGTTATGTCAAGCTTGTCTGGGTGTCTGGAGCTGTCCGAACAGCCGCGTTTTCTCGCCCCCTTGGGATGTCTGTGAGTTTTAAAGTGTTTAAACTCATTTATTTGTGCCTGTGTCTCGGGAAGGGGCTGTCTCCCACCCAAAGGTTTCACCTGCTGGCTGTGTGCAGCATTCAGTAATGAATCCCCTTTGGGGGAGGGAGTTAAGTGCCATGAGTAGAAACAGAGTTTTTCCTTCAATGTGTCTATAGGTTCCAAATAACTCAATGGGACGACTTTTTAAGAAGCGAAGTGACTTTCTTTTAGGTGAAGATGCGGTTTGACCATTCCTGCCCTCTCTCTTCTGTGCTAAGCTCCTTGAAATGAAAACCTGTCGGTGGTCACGTCCGTCACACAGGACGGTCCTCCAGGCCACGTTCCTGTGGACGTCGGGGCCCCTGTTGGAACCATCCCGCTCAGGTTTGCCAGCCACACCTACGACCTCTTGTCCTGCTCTCCCCTCTCAAGCCTTTCCTCCTTTTGTCACACACCCCTAAGCATCCACAGATTCAAGTGCAGGAAAAGACCCGTGGTGTCAGAGCTTTCGTGCTGGCACAGAGGTACTTCCTGAGGAAGATACAGCCCTTCCCAGAGCCTCCTCTGCAGGCTGCCCATCTGTATTCCTCACTGCCTACTGCTGATTCTCGATTCACATAGCTGGATGACTTTTGAGCTGGCATGATGCCACCCACGATATTACTAACAGGCCATGTGGCCATATCAAGTGTGGCTGTGAAGGACAGGAATTTCTAAACTGCCGTCTGTGAAGAGGTGCTGTGCATTTTGGCTGGGGGAAATTTCCAAAAATAAAAACTAGATACCGTTGCCATTTGTTTGGACTTTCTAGAAGAGTTATGAGTCATTCGGGGAAAGGAAAAAGACAGCCCAGGAGACAGCATGAAATGAAACCTCATTAATCACTGTGACAAGCAGAGGAGAGCTGAGCCCCCAGCCCAGAATAATTATTGGAAATCTAAGAAACAGGAGGGCGGGGCACATTTAATCTTTCCAAATTATTTGTTTCTTCAGAAATTGGAGAGCTCAGACTACATGGGAAGTAAACAACGTCGTAACACGAGGAGTGCGCACACACTTTCTCAGAGTTTAGATGGAAGGAGATCAGAGTGAAGTGGCTATCGGCTCCGTAATGGACTTACTCAGCATGATGTTTGCTATTTAAGACCTTGTTCGTGGAGGCACACATCCACTGCTCTCTTAAGTTAGAGCTATGAGTGACGTTAAGGATTGTAGACACAGACTTTAGGTAAAAGCATGGGCTTTGTGAATTAAACTAGACCAGTGTTAATCCCCTCTCTCTCACTGGAAAGGTGCTTTTACTTTTTCTGAGCCTGGTTCTTCTTTTATTAAAAAGGGATACCAGTACTCAAACTTCACAAGATTATTGAGAAGAAGAAATAAGGAATTAGACAAAGATGAATACATTCTTAATAAATATAAACAGGATTCAAGTTGATTCACTGTATACATGAGTTACATTGGCTAGAAGTTTTTGTGTTTGCCCAGATGAAATATCACTGTGGCTTGTTACACCTGTTGTTTTTTTTTCCTAGGTCCCCGTGGTGTGCTGAAGTCCGATTATACTGTCTTGGAAGAGCCAAGTATTCATTTTTTTTAAATTTTGAGATATGATTCTTAAATAATGCCAATATTTAAAAATAATTTTTTTAAATATAATTAAATAGGTTATATTTAAAACAAAGTTGATAAATGAATCTCTGTTCACTAAATAAGAATAACACAAGATTACTAAGTCCTGGGGGAAGTTCCCGAAGCAAGATTCGCCTCCTACTAGTGAGAAAAAGGTACTGTCTGTTCATACAAAGTTCATAGAGAATAAGTTATGGCTCAGCAGCTAGGGTGGAGGCCACATACACTGGGGCTGGCAGGTTTGAACCCAGCCTGGGGCCTGCCAAATAACAATGACAACAACAACAACAACAAAAATAGCCTGGCACTGTGGCGGGTGCCTGTAGTGCCAGCTACTTGGGAGGCTGAGGCAAGAGAATCGCTTGAGCCCAAGAGTTTGAGGTTGCTGTGAGCTGACACCCCATGGCACACTACTACGGAGAGCAACATTGTAAGACTCTCAAAAGAATAGAAAAAAATCTAAGACCAAGACTGATAAACCAATCTGTAACTTTGTATCTAGTTGATTGATTCTCTTTATAAACAACTGGACATATCTAATAGATGCAGAAAAATTTTGAAACTAAGACACATCTCAATATTGGTTTAAAGGAATAAAGAGATATAGACATACCTCTAATAAAAGAAATCTGAAATTTCAGACTTTTTCTACTCCATTTTTCATAATAAATGAGAGTGCTGAGGTGGAAGTAAGAGAGCTAATTAATGTTCATCAGCTTATATTTGAGGCCATCTTTTCTCCTCCTTTCGAGCTGACTTATTTCTGGGGCTCCACAGCTTCTTTTATTTCAATCTGAGGCTCCTCGGAATTCTTTCTCCTTAAATCCCAGCCCTTCACACCAACCCAGAAAGGCCAGAAGGAAGGGTTAGACATAAAAGAAAAACGAAGGAATGGTTTTGTACACGTTACAGATTTATAAAGAAGTACTACAAGGGGTGGAAAAAAATTTTGTACACAAGGAAGTATTGTACACGTTACAGATTTATAAGGAAGTACTACAAGGGGTGGAAAAAATTACTCTTCTGGCTGATGGAAGCTGCAGTTGTGAGCAGCTGAATCCTTTACTCATTAGATAAGGCGAGTGGGGAAAAGTGCAGACACGTTTCTCAGGGGAGAAAACTCATCACTCAGCTCGTGAGCAGTGAGTGTGAGGAACAGAAGTTCAACAAAGAGGGGACGACCCTCATCTTCTGACACTGAGAAAAGGCTGCATGGCAAGGGGTATTTTATGATGCAAAATGGAAAAAATCAACAGAGGATTTTATGGTTTGCAGCAAAAGAAATGGGAAAGATGGAAGGAGAGAAGCCGTGCTCTACTGCGAGACACGCAAGAGGAAGCCTGGGCTGCACCCCAGAGGCTGCTTCGCGAAGTATCTCACTCCAGCAAATTATAAACAAAAATAAACAAAGGTGCTTTGGTTATTTTATGTAACCCCAAAGAGAAAATAAAATCATCAGGTGAGTTCATATTTATGTTTTTCTCTTTTAAAACTGTAGGATAACTGTAAGTAATCCAGCAACCTCTGTCCCACCCCAAATAAATAAGAGCTGGGGAGTATGTGGGTGGCAGAAAAATTGGATTGGAAACTAGTACCACACAACTTGAATGTGGTAGCAGGTGTATAGGCTTGTACTTCAACCACATCCCTCTTCATTCCACACACTATGGTTTGCTCACAGCTTCATGAGTCAAGATACATATGACATTCGTAAGAGTTTATCAAAACATGAAAAATAGTTTGTGATAGCTGGGCATTGTGGCGGGTGCCTGGAGTCCCAGCTACTGGGAAGCTAAGGCAAGACACAGTAGGACTCTGTTTCAAGATTAAAAACAAAAAAACAGTTTGTGAAAGAAAATGTAGGGGAGCCGGTGCAGTGTCCCACACCTGTAATCCCAGGACTCTGGGAGGCTAAGGCGGGAGGATCCCTTGGGCTCAGGAGTTTGAGACCAACCTGAGCAAGAGTGAGACCCTGGCTCTACTAAATTCAGAGAAAATAGCCAGGTGTTGTGGGGGACACCTGTAGTCTCAGCTATTGGAGAGACTGAAGTAAGAGAATCATTTGAATCCAGGATGCCTTGGTACTCTTGCCTAGGCAACAGAGCGAGACTCTGTTTAAGAGAGAGAAGAGAAGAGAAATGAAGGAAGGAAGGAAGGAAGAAAGGAAGGAAGGAAGGAAGGAAGGAAGGAAGGAAGGAAGGAAGGAAGGAAGGAAGGCAGGAAGGAAGGAAAGAAGGGTCGGTCTAGCTATGTGTCTAGGAGGAAGGGAAAATGGATTTAATAACCTTCTAGCCAATCTCTGCCACTCTCAAAATAC
>CAUYON010111416.1:0-42131 GCA_963573935.1 Arctocebus calabarensis | reverse complement strand
CAGCTCAACGCAACCTCCAATTCCGGGGCCCAAGGGTGTCTCTTGCCCCGGCCCCCCAAGTTGCGGGGAATACCGGCGCCCGCCACAACCCCCGGCCATTTTTTTTTTTTTTTTTTTTTTTTGGTTGCAGCCGTCTTTGTTGTTTGGCGGGCCCGGGCTGGATTCGAACCCGCCAGCTCAGGTGTACGTGGCTGGCGCCTTAGCCTGTTGAGCCACAGATGCCGAGCCAGGAATTTACTTTTAATATATGTTTGATGTTTATGTTCATGGTATGATACTCATCTCTGTATATTCATTAATTTAATAATTCAAAATGTATTTATTTAATACCTATTGTTGCCAGATACTGTACTAGACTCTAGAAATACAGTGGTGATCATAACAAATTCCTTGCTCTCATGAGCCTATATTCTAGAGGTCTTTGTCAAATAGTCTAAATAATAGTTGCCCTGCCCAAGAATTTCTAAATAATAGTTTGCTAGCCTGGTTCATGTACTGTATAAAATTTATTTTCTTAGAAACCTCAAACATCTTTTATATGATAATGAACATTTTATAAAATTTGATAAAATTTTAGATACAAAAGATACATTCTTTTCTCAACCACAGAATTTGATAAATCCTGTTAAGATTCTGAGAATAAAAACATTTCTAAATATCTGCAGGCCAGTAGATATCTTCTTTAGGGTTTTTGTTTTGTTTTTGTTTTGTTTTTTAATAATACAGTTTAGTAAACATTTGTTGAGTTCTTACTGTGAGTCAGACAAGCTGCTGAATATTCTAACATTCAAGACTTTAAAGGCAGTTTAGAAAAAGACTGTAGGCTTGGCTCGGCGCCTGTGGCTCAATGGGCTAAGGTGCCAGCCATGTACACCTGAGCTGGCGGGTTCAAATCCACCCTGAGCCCACCAAACAACAATGACAGCTGCAACCAAAAAATGGTCAGGCGTTGTGGTGGGCGCCTGTAATCCCAGCTACTTGGGAGGCAGAGGCAGGAGACTCGCTTGAGCCTAGGAATTGGAGGTTGCTGTGAGCTGTGATGCCAGAGCACTCTATCCAGGGTGACAGCTTGAGGCTCTGTCTCAAAAAAAAAAAAAAAGACTGTAGGCTCGGCGTGCATAGCACAGTGGTTATGGTGCCAGTCACATACAGCAAGGCTGGTGGATTTGAACCCAGCCCGGGCCAGCTAAAACAACAATGACAACTGCAACAACAACAACAAAAAAAAATATCTGGGCATTGTGGCGGGCACCTGTAGTCCCAGGTATTTGGGAAACTGAGACAGGAGAATCACTTAAGCCCAAGAGTTTGAGGTTGCTGTGAGCTGTGACACCCTACCAAAGGTGACATAGTGACATAGCACCCTACAAACAGTGACATAGTGAGACTGTCTCAGAAAAGACTGTAATATGAGGATACTTTGGCAAAATTTTGTCTGTTCATAGTTATAAGACGATAATGTAAAATACGACACATGCATGTGTTAGTAATTACTTTATAGTTAAATATGGTATGTGCATTGTTTGCAATGAAACTTGGAACATTTCTTTCTTTCTTTTCTTTTCTTTTTTTTTTTTTTTTTTTTTGAGACAGAGCCTCAAGCTGTCACCTTAGGTAAAGTGTCGTGGCCTCACAGCTCACAGCAACCTCCAACTCCTGGGCTTGAGCAATTCTTTTGCCTCAGCCTCCCAAGTAGCTGGGACTACAGGCACCCACCACAACGCCAAGCTATTTTTTTGGTTGAGGTTGTGATTGTTATTTGGCAGGCCCGGGCTGGATTCGAAACCACCAGCTCTGGTGTATGTGGCTGGCGCCTTACCTGCTTGAGCTACAGGCGTCAAGCCTAGAACATTTCTTAAACAGATTATTAACATGAATCCCCACATAGATAAGTAAAATTAGAAAGTTTGGTCAAGAAAAATAATATTCTCAACATTTAAAACAGAAGTAAGAAAATTTCAGCCCATTGTCAGGGTTCTATACTTAATGGAAAAGGCTTGTGACTTTTATCTTTCTAGAAACAGAAAAATCTAACCTGTATGCAATTCAGATAATATTATTTGATTAATTCTTTGAATATATAAGAAGCATGTTGGTGTAATGTAGAGAACAAATATATTGACGTCAAGGGAGCTTTTTCAGTTCTTCACTTCCTAATATAGGAATATCATAATTATAAATAATAAAAGTAATGTTATATCTACTCTGTAGGGTTGTCATATGGACACAGTGAATGAATGCTCATGAAAATACTTTATAAAGTGCAAAGCACTTTAAATATCAATTTCTACTGATAGGAAGTATTGTTCAGATTTCAAATTACTATGAATAAAATTAAAATATGTGGCTGAAAATTTTAAATTCTTTTCTTGATCATAGGAAGGTTTAAAAAATTTTTTTTTATTTCATAATATTAAGGGAGTATAAATGTTGTGTTACATGGATAGCTTTAAAATGCTTTAGTCAGGGCTATAAGTGTGCCAATCACCTGAATATTGTTCATTGTACCTGTTGGGTAGAGGTTTTCACCTCTGTCCACCTCCCCTATCTCCCTTCTTAACTTCCAACAATTTTTATTTCTTTGTGTGCCCATCAGTTAGTTACAGATTATTAGGGAGTATGTATGGTATTTGTTTTTCCATTCTTGATATACTTTACTTAGGATAATGGTCTCTAGTTCTATCCAAATTGCTGCCAAAGACATTAGTACTTCATTCTTTTCTATGGCTAAATAGTACTCTGTGGCCTATAGATACCATATTTTCTTAGTTCACTCATTAATTGATAGTTACTTGGGTTGATTCTACATGTTTGCAGTTGTAAATTGTACTGCAGTAAACATTCTTCGTTTGAATGGTGTTTGTAAGAGTGTTGCAGTATAATAATTCACTAAGACATATGTTTGTTTTTGAATCTATGTTTTATTTTACGAAAAAGCATATAGAAAATCAAAAGTCCATTCCTAGACACATTTATAACAGCTAAATTATCACTAACTATGTACAGGAAAAAAATAGGTGTTCTTCAGACAAAGGCAGAATTTACTTCTCATTGATCCTTACTAAAAGAAATCTAAAGCATATGCTTTTGAAAAAAATAAACTGAAGAAAAAACTGAGATGCAAGAAGCAAGAATGAGCAGAGAAAACAAGTAAACATGAGTAAATCTAAGCACTGAATTTATAACTTGAAAATAATAATTACACAGGTATTAATTTGGGGCAGTATAACACAAGGTAGTACTAAGATACTAAATAACAATAATATATAAAATAAAATGGTGGACCGACATTAAAACATTCTAATGTTCTTGTAATGGTCATGACAATCTGAGAGATAATTTTATTTTTCAATTTATTTTAGTGTACATTAATTTTTTGAACTTTTCATGATTTACTTTGGAAAATGGATAGTCATATCTCCAAAGAGGCTAAAAGAGAGTTGGATTATCTTATTCTCAATGCAAACTCTGCAAAGATTTTTATCCTCACCTAGGCATCATAGGATATGTACCTCGTAAAAGTCAAAAATCTGCAAATGGCACCATATGTATTAGAGCTAGGCATTTATTAGAGAAAGATATAACTTAAAGCTTTCCTACTTATATCTATCTTCCTTTGAAAAGCTTCTGTTGGTGTCTTTTGCTCACTTTTTAGTGAGGTTTTTTTTTGGAATTATCCCAAAGCTCTCTGAGAGAATGATCCGTTTTTGCTCTCAATTTCTCTTCCTCTTTTAGTGGTTGGGAGCATTCAAAAGCTTTGTTTTCCATGTCAGAAATCCTTTCTTCTGCTCGCTCCATTCTGTTACTGAGAGATTCTACTGTATTTCTCAGATCTTTGAGGGCTGTAAATTCTTGTCTCAGTATGTCAAAATCTTTGGTGATTTTGTCTTTGAAGTCATTGAATTCTTGAGACAACTTTTGAATTGCTTCTTGAATTTCTAATTCCAACTTTACCTCCATTCTATTTATCTTATTTGCAGTCCAAACTCTGAATTCAATTTCTGATATCTTAGCCATTTGTCTATAAATGGGATCTTCAGTTGTATCTGTTGTATCGTTCCTTGGGGGAGTTGATCTACTTTGGTTATTCATGTTACCGAAGTTTTTCCGCTGATTCCGCCCCATGATTATTTTACACCATTTGACTAGATGAGCAGATAAGGTAAAGTTGGTTTGGGGGGCTCCTGGAGTACTGATTAACCAGCCCTTTACCCAAGAGCTGTGATTGGTATCTATACTTCTTCCCCTAGAGCTTTGCAAAGGACCCGTACAGTGCTATGGCCTGAGACACTGTGGGCTTACTTAGAGTGGTGGGGCTAAATGGCTCTGTCTTGTTTTCGGCTGGTCTCTGGTTTTCGGTCTTTACTCTGGTTTGAAGTCTCAGCTGTGGAGAAATGCCAGCAATTAAGTCACCCCGCCCCCCCACGGGCAACAACTGAAAAAGGAAAATCAAACCTTCCCACAACCACACATCCAGGATACCACTTTGGATAGTCCTCAGGTGATTGGTTCAGTCCAAGAGATCCGAATCAATTGTCCCAGACAGCACCCAGTCTCAGGTGAGGGAGTTCAAAAGGTCTCTGGCAACTAAATAGCAGGGGTCTGTTGACAGCTTCAGTATGACTTGTTCTGGTGCTCCGTGGAGTCAGAAGGACCCCACCCCCACCCCAGCAAACGAATTAGTCTAGGAAGGTTGATGCCTCCTTCCCTGAGAGCTGGTTGTTTCTTAGGCTAACTAAAGCAGTCCTGTGTGTCAGCCCTGCCCTGGGAGTATGTCGTCTCTGCATTCTGCGGTGCTCCGCCCAGGCCAGTACTGCCTCAGGCATACCCTTTGCTCACGGGGTCTGCATTACCATCCCAGATCTATTCCTTCAGTGTCTGCCACCAGAGAAGATGCCTATCTTTCTCTGGTTGCCCAGAGAGACAGGGCGTGTCCTTCCAAAATAACCCCAGGTGTGTGAGCCCTATTGTTCCCATTGCTGCCATTGCTACTCTGTGCTGGGGGGAAGGGGACACCATGTCTCCCTTTCCTGTACGGTTCCTTCAGTCCACCGTTTTCTCCCTACCTCTGTGCTGCAGAATCAGCACAAACCTGGAACAGCCACGCCCTGTCCACACCTCTCCAGAAAATGCCCAAGAATCTGGACTCCATGGGGGTCAGGCTTCCAGACCTCAGGGTGAGAGTGGAGGGGGAGTGCTGGGAGTTCAGAATTGCAGGTAGAGAATATATACATTTTTATACAGTTTTATGCCTGGCAGGAGAGTGCCTGGCACCCTAGTAGGGGAAGGAGGTCCAGTTTTTAGAGGGTCTCTCCTGTGGGATAAAATGGGAGGATGTCTGAACTTTGCTCGCTTGTTCGTAGAAAGTATACTGCAAGCTGTTTTCATGGGGGAGTGGACTCCCATCTGCTTGGCAATGGATTTTGTACTTTTTGTTTATATCCTTGGGGTTGCAGCTCGCCTCAGCAGATGTGTGTTCTTCAGCCTTCTCTCTTGGCTCAGCTCCAAACCATCAGCTTACTTGCTAAACTTCTGTCCTTTAACTCTCCTTCTGGACGGGAGCCTCTGTGGAAAGCTGGCTTCAGTTGGCTATCTTGCCTCCGCCCCCTATGAATTCTTTCTTTAGATAATGTTTATACTCTACCTTTATGTTACTTTGTTTGGACAGTTTCATTTGAATCTTTTCCACATCTTTTTTTTTTTTTTTTTTAAGAGATAGAGTCTAACTTTGTCACCCTCAGTAGAGTGCGGTAGTGTCACAGCTCACAGCAACCTCCAGTTCTTCGGCTTAGGTGATTCTCTTGCCTTAGCCTCCTGAGTAGCTGGGACTACAGGTGCTAGCCACAATGCCCAACTATTTTTTTGTTGCAGTTTGGCTGGGGCTGGGTTCAAACCCACCACCCTTGGTATATGGGGCCGGTGCCCTAGTCACTGAGCCAGAGGTGCCACCCAATATCTGTCTAATCTTTTCTACTTTGCTCTATTGTTTTATGGATATTTTTCTTCTTTATGTTTTTTATCTTTTCCTATATACTAGTTGTTTACTGATTGTTTTCTACTATTTTAAATAATTCATCTGTTTGTTTTATGTATGGGGTCTGGTTCACTTACTTAGTAAAATCAAGACTTAAGGGCTTTATCTGTTGGAATCCTGTATCGGCTAAATTGTGGAAATGTGGATTCTATCATGTGTCCACCTGGGTGTCACCATGTTTGACCAGATTTTCTCATTTTCCCATACCATGAAGTAGAGTAAATACCCTAAATCTACAACTTTATTTTTTATTATTATTATTATTTTTTTTTTTAGGCAGAGTCTCACTCTGTTGCCCTAGGCTGTGCTGTGGTATCAGCTTAGCTCACAGCAACCTCAGACTCCGAGGTGCAAGGAATCTATCTTCCTGCCTCATCCTCCCAAGTGGCTAGGACTAGGAGCCTGCTACAATGCCTAGTTAATTTTTCTATTTTTGGTAGACATGGGTTCTTGTTCTTATCAGACTGGTCTGGTTCTTGCTCTTATCAGACTAGTCCTGAGCTCAAAGGATCCTCCCACCTTGGCCTCCCAGAGAGCTAGGATTATAGGTGTGTGCCACCACACCTGGCCTCCTAGTTCTTTAATTTTTTTTTTTTTTTGAGACAGAGCCTCAAGCTATCACCCTGGATAGAGTGCTGTGGTATCACAGCTCACAGCAACCTCCAATTCCTGGGCTCAAGCGTGTCTCCTGCCTCTGCCTCCCAAGTAGCTGGGACTACAGGCGCCCGCCACAACGCCCGGCCATTTTTTGGTTGCAGCCATTGTTGTTGTTTGGCAGGCCGGGCTGGATTCGAACCCGCCAGCTCAGGTGCACATGGCTGGCGCCTTAACTCGTTGAGCCACAGGCGCCGAGCCCTAGTGCTTTAATATTAAAGGAGGGACATTTATTTGTTTTTATTTAAAGCTAGGGCCTACACAGAAACAAGCCTGTACTAGTGGGTGAATTTATTTTTGTAGAGTTTACCTTCATTGAGAGGTCAGCTTTCAAGGTTTATATTAGACTAGTAGTTTTAGTTCCCTCATTTGAGCAGAGGGCCTCAATCTTTTGTCCTCGTTAGGATATTAAAACTCAAGCTACTGAACTGGTTTTCTGAGATGTTTAACAACTCATCTTCCCTTCTTTTTGCAGTCACAGCATTAGGTCATATGCCCACCTCTGTGGTTTTCAGCACCTTGCCCCTGGAAGGCACCTAGGAATTCCTCTTTCTTTTTTGCAAGCATAGTCTTTGGTGGTTAGCAATGCAATATTTACTTCTTTTTAAAAAATCAAACATCTTATGTGATAACCTCTGTGTAAACATATAAATTATATATTCTATTTTTAAAAATCAAACATCTTTTTGACAAAGTTAGAAATCTTTCTATATACAGGAATGGGGGAAAATCCTCTTTTCTTTGGTAATTTTGTATTTAACTCAAGTCTATTATAAGCAGTAAGATGGGGATGAAACATCACCCAGTAAAGGGTGGGAATCAAATAAGTCTTTATTGAGAAAGAGTTTGGCATTGGAGTGCCTGTCGGAATTCTTCCTTAGAAGGAAACTGGTTTTTTGTCTAGTGTTATCTGATCCTTTTCTGCAAGGAACAGTGAAGCCTCCTCTATCAGCCAATTACTTAAAACACATGAATACCCTAAGTTATTTGCCAGGATGATATACATGGTGCCTTTGCAGTTCTCTGTGCCAGGTACAATAGCTCAGCAACGTTCCCTACTAGAGACTCTGGGGTGTGTTGTGAGGTATATTCTTCCCCTGTCATCTCTCCTTACTTTTTCTTCATAGTGTAATTATTTATACTTCTTTTTTTTTTTTTTGAGACAGAGCCTCGAGTTGTCACCCTGGATAGAGTGTTGTGGCATCACACAGCTCACAGCAACCTCCAATTCCTGGGCTCAAGCGAGTCTCTTGCCTCTGCCTCCCAAAGCGCTGGGACTACAGGTGCCCGCCACAACGCCCGGCCATTTTTTTTTTTTTGGTTGCAGCTGTCATTGTTGTTTGGCGGGCCCGGGCTGGATTCAAACCCGCCAGCTCAGGTGTACATGGCTGGCGCCTTAGCCCATTGAGCCACAGGCGCCGAGCCATAGTGTAATTATTTAAAAGGCATTCGGTATACGCTTTAGATAACATACATCTTCCTAAGCAAATAAATACAAGTTTAAAAGTTAAAATTGGTGATATTTTTACAAGTAGAAGATAAGCAGCAAGGAAATTAAGGCAGAAACACTAAAAGTTAGAACACACAGAAAACAACAAAGGAGGAAGCAAATACAGGTTTGAAATGGGATAAGATGGCAAAGCTTTAAAATAACTAAGAAACTTAAGAAATGTTTGCCTTGTTTACTATTCTTCTTAGTGATTAGAACTTTTCAACATGTAAGCTCTTATTTTTTCTATCTCCTGGAATTTCTATAAAACAAGTAATTACTTACTAATTATTGAGTAATTTATACCTCACCTGCTTCCCCCTAAAAATGAGATTTGCTAAAACAAATTAAAAGAGAGCCCAAAAGTTACATGGAGGAGGGGGAAGAAATGTTTTTAAGCACTTGATTTGGTTCTGAACTTTTCCTAAGTTAAGACAATAAAGAAATGAGCTATGTAATTGTCATTTGCAAATAAAGTGAAATATAGTAACTCTTCGTGACTATCAAACATTTCTGGCACTAATAAGATTACATTTCATGGCTCGGCTCCTGTGGCTCAAGCTGCTAACGCTCCAGCCACATACATCTCAGCTGGCCAGTTCAAATGCAGCCCCGGCCAGCCAAAGAACAATGACGGCTACAACCAAAAAATAGCCAGGCATTGTGGCAGGCGCCTGTAGTCCCAGCTACTTAGGAGCGGAGGCAGGAGAATCGCTTGAGCACAGGAGCTGGAAGTTGCTGTGAGCTGAGATGCTACAGCACTCTACCCAGGGGGACAGCTTTAGGCTCTGTCTCAAAAAATAAAACAAGATTATATTTCAAACATTTTATACACCAAACTTATGAACTCGTGTTTTGGAGAAGACAGTCCATGTTTTCATGGCTTTCAATTTGTAAATGGAGTTACTGTCTTATATTTAAAAGGAAATATGCATACTTCAAAAATATGTGACCATTGAGCTGCATATAAATGGAAATGAAAATTTGTATTTGCTAAAAAGATTAGTTTTCTAAGTAAAAATCTGGAGAAGCAATACCTAAAAACTCATCATCTTTTAACTCCTAAACCAGTTTGGATAATAATTTATTTTCTTGGTGTAGCAAAACTTGATTTAGGAAATGATTGTTTAAAGGTGTCTTTGAGGACGACATCAATTGATAAATACTACAACTCAGCAATATAGCATGTGTTTCTGCCATCTAATAATATTTACTTACCATCCAGAAAGGAGCCATTGCATAGTAAATAACATAACTGTAAACACTGTTTTTAGTTTTGAGAAGTTTAGCGGTTTTTTGGGGGGGGGGGGTGCCAGGGCCAGGTTTGAACCTGCCACGTCCAGTATAGGGGGCCAGTACTTTACTCCTTTGAGCCACAGGTGCAGTAATTTTTGAAGTATTTTTTAATAATTCAGTGAACAGATGAATGCTTCTTAATACACATTTTTCTAAGATAGCCAGCAAAATATTAAAAATTATTTGTTGCCTTTTGTACACAAATTTACAAATGATTGAATGGAATCAATTCTCAACAGTTGGCCACAAAATTAGCATTTGGTCCTAAATGATAAAGCAGTGAGATATTGACATTTGATATCTGATTTATATCAACTATTCAACAACATTATTGGTCCAACTAACAAAAAGGAAAATTTTCCACGGTTCTAAGCATATTTGAATTATTTCTTTTAGTTTCTAGTAGGAATGATAATCTTCCAGGATATGTAGTATGAAAAAAAGAAAGAAATGAATCATAAACCATATTAATTTTATTTTACTTAAATATGTATGTACTATAATGAATACTTTTAATACATTTAATACCATGGTCCTCAAATAAATTTATTACTTTTGCTGTCTCTGTGGGCTTGTTTAACTTTAAGCCAATAAGACTCTTCCCACTTCGGCAGCATCACTAGGCATTCTTTACTGTTAAATTTGCAGAATTAAAAGGGATGCTCATTTTTCTTGAAGCTTTTGCTAAAGAAAAAAGAGTGAAGTATAAATTGGAAAACTACCTCTAAGAAGTATTGGTTTTCTGAAAATAGTATTGTGAAATATTTTAATGGCACCAAAGAACCTTTAACAGTTTGAGATGCAGCTATATAAATGTATATTATTAAAGAATTCTTTTAGCTTGGCCGCCTGTAGCTCAGTGGTTAGGGCACTGGCCACATACACCGGGGCTGGTGGGTTCAAACCCGGCCCAGGCCTGCTAATCAATAATGACAACTACAACAAAAAAATAGCCAGGCATTGTGGTGGGCGCCTGTGGTCCCAGCTATTTGGGAGGCTGAGGCAGGAGAATTGCTTGAGCCCAAGAGTTAGAGGTTGCTGTGAGCTGTGATACCATAGCTCTCTACTGAGGATGACATCGTGCGATGCTTCTAAAAGAAAAAAAAAAGGAATTCTTTTTTCCTGTTTAATGTATATGCATAAGAATGCATATGTTTACTTTCCTTTATTACATTGGGGGAAATCATGTGACACAGTTGGTCATTTTGAAAATAACTTGGAGTCAACCCTTTTGAATTTTTTAGATTCGATAAAAGAGAAACAACTGTCTTTGAAAGAGGATCCTTATCTAACAAAGGCAATCAATGCAACCTGGTTCTGTGTACCCCCAATGAATCCCAACAATAAAAAATAATCTTTTTTAAAAGACAGTTTAGTTCATCATCACTAAAAGCTACAGAAGATGGTGATGTAGAAAAAACATTTTTTTAATCTTTGATTTTTCCTGTTTTCTCTTCTTCCTTCCTTCTTTAGCTTTCCCAGTGTTGTCCCAAACTTACCTATTTGGGAATAAGGTCATTCATACTAATTTGTTAGACAATCTATGTTACTCTATTAGGACTGTTTGCATTCTTTAAAAACAAATGGTTGAAGAAATCAATAAGTGAAATATACACACACAAACTAAGAAGGATAGATGGTGGTCAGGTGAATGAATGAATGATGATATGGTCGTATGGTTTCAGGCATGACAGATAATTCTGACGGGTCATTTAACCAGGACATACACTATGTAGGTGATGGTCTGTTCTGGTGAAGAGAGGGTCTGTCATGTAGCTTCTGCCACTGCTTTGCAACTTTAGTGTATCTCAAACACTAACATGTATTATTAACTTTCTTTTGTCACTTGCTTGAAATCAAATCCCTTTTTTGTTTGTTTGTTCAAGACTGAAAGAGCATATTCCTTTTGTGGAACTATTGAATACATGGCACCAGATATTGTCAGAGGAGGAGATTCAGGACATGACAAGGTATGTTCTATTTTTGATGCTTCTTTATATATTTCCATAAAATGTATAATCAGAGTCCTACTTACTAGCTTAGGTACAGTCCCTCTTTCTAGTGTTGATTACTTGTCTTCATGTCTTTTCTCTTTTGCCTTATGTACCTAAAGCCATTATGCTGCCCAGTGTTTTTTAGGTAAAAGATAATCAAAAAGTTAGGACATTCCAGATTTTCCTTTTTAAAGGTTTTATTGGTGGGGATTTTGTTTTGTTTTGTTTAATAGAGTAACACTGTCACTAAAGTTGAGACCTCAAAACTAATTCAAATAATTGCTATTATATTTCCATTATAAGAGTCTATGTCTTAAGCAAAGACATATGTCTTTAGCAAAGAGTCTATGTCTTAAGCATAATTTGTAGCGCAAATTATGACTCCATTCTTAAAAAGTTACTCTTTTTCTTTTGTATAGTACCTTGGTCTTTTAGATACAACTAAACCACAGTGCAATGCAGAGAGGTCACTGAACGCAAAAACTGCACATTGTTCCTGTCTGAGTCTTGAGGAATGGATTTTGCACAGTGTTTATTGGCATAAATTTATGCTAGAAAAACATACAGTAACATACAGACGTGTATCTCCTTTAGTTAATATCGCTTAAGAACTCATCGAAAAGGGAATCACTCATGTTTTCTAATTCCCAATGTCTGCCTTTAACTTTGCAGAGATTCTGGAGACTGTTGATTACTTCTCCAACAGAAATAAACATTATGACATTGTAATCCTTGGAGAAAGAAAAAATTCTGTGCTCTAGATAGTCTCTTTTCCTAAACTTCTAAAAATCTTTATTTTTATGGCCTCCTCACTTCCTTCGTTATATGCAAAATAAAGATTCTAAAAGAAGTTCTAAGTAACTATGTTATAAAATTTAGGGTTTTTTTCCCTTCCTGTATTAAAGGATGCAAAATTTGTTCAGTTTTGCTTAACACTTTAGCTTTATTAATAACTTTTTCCAAATAGAAATGTTGATTATTTTTCCCCCTTATCTTTTCCCATTCCCTCGTCCCCTTTCAGAAACCCTTAGATGTGGTTCAGATATCTGGCTGTGGAGAATCTTTGGTCTCCTTTCTAATGACTAATCATATTTTAAAGCACATCCTTTAAGTTCATGTGCTGTTAGTTTTGGACCTATGCTAGGAATCTGAGTGTTGGTCTGTGTCCATTGTAGAACATGGCTTCAAATCCGACAACAAAATATTCTGAGGGTTATGATTCACACGCCAGTAAGACTGCTTGTGTAAGCAAAAGAGTTCAGTTGTTGGTTTAGTTTGCTTCATGGTATTTTTGAAGCTATTAGAAAATTTGTTACAGGATTATCTGCAAACACCTAATGGAACCATTTTTTTCATGTAAGAAAACTTTATATTATTCCTAGAAATTCTGTATACCTAATTTCCAGGTTATGGTAGTTACTATATATACTTTTCTGTGCATGGACCCACCCACACAACATTGAGTTCATGAAATGAGATAATGTTTACAAAGTGTTTATTACAGTGCCTGGCATGGAGGAAACATCTTAAAAATACTTTTCTTCTCATCGTTCCTATCTTTCTGATCTTGTTTTTATTCATCAGTGTTCTGTATTTGCTTTAAGAGAGCTGTAGGCTTATACATTTTTTACTTCTCCTAAACTTAAACCCTGGAATTTGGAAGCAGATAGTTTAAAATTTTAACATCCAATTAATGTTTCTCATTTGCTCATGTATTCAACAGCTATTAAAATCCTGATTTACCTAATTATAAAAGAACTAATTTTTAATATATCAAAATTCCTTACACCATATATATCTTGTTATGCTATCAATTCAGGCACCTGCATATATAAATTGGCTTCCAAATTAGTACACATTTTATTTTATACTATTTTAAATATTCCCATTAGTAAAGAGTCTTAGATTTGTGTGGTAGGTCCTATAAAAGGGATTTGAGTTATGTGGTTATAAAAAAAATTAACTCCCTTAGGTAATATTTTTTTTTCATTCTTTGTTCTCTGACTTTTAAGGAGTTTCAAGGTTCTTTGGAACTGCATATTTAATAAAATCACTGATTAGTACTTTTTTCCCTATCATAAGCTCAAAGATTCCACTTAAAATTTTTTTAAAATTATTTTAATTTTCAAACAAATTTTAACTAACCAACTATTACTAGTTTAGGAAATGACTGAAATACTTTCTGTGCTAGGGATACGTGGATATTTGGTCTTAATTAAATGTCTCTGTCTGGCATGTGATAATTTAATACTGCTTACACAGAAAGCCATGTACAAAATCTTTTTGTTAAACTATTTTCCAAATACATAGTTTTATCTTGTTCTTTTTTATAAAATATATTTTAGTTGCTAATTCTATAAAATGAAATTGTTGTTTTATAGGCAGTTGACTGGTGGAGCTTAGGTGTTCTCATGTATGAATTGCTAACTGGAGCATCTCCTTTCACTGTTGATGGAGAAAAAAATTCCCAAGCTGAGATATCTAGGTAAGATTTAAGAAAATAAAATAAAACGTATTATTTTCTCAAACAAACTGATCACATTTCTGCAATTAGTTTGATGAAAAAAAATTTTTTAATGGGGATAGACAAAATGATGTTAAAGTAATAAATTTCCATTTATATTCATACCAAATGTAGACATATAACCTTTATTTTTTTTACTTTATTTTATGTGCCCCCTTATATGTGAATTGGGATTACAGACCCAAATGTATGTGAAGTTTAAATTATGATCTATAGTGTCAGAATTTTGTGTGCCTCAAAGCACTTAGTATATTATCTTGCCCTTGGTAGGCACATCATATATTGAGAAGTTTATTCAATACTTTTCCCCCACTGTGTACACGATGTAATTTCTTTGTGACTTTAATATGAAACAGTAATTTTATTTTTCAAATCATGGATCAATAGAAACCCATACTATAAAATCATCCTCTTATAGGTTCTCATAGCATTATTCTCTTTTTTCCTTCATAGTCGATACCACAATTACAGTGTTACATTTTTGTTATAGCTATTTGATTAATGTCTGTCTGCCCACTAGATTGTAAGCTCTGAGAGCAAGGGGCATGTCTGGCTTTGATTCTCAGTACTTACTCTGTAAAGTACAATAAATATTTGTGGAATGATATGAGTTAATGTTTGTGGAATAAATGAACAGTGATAAACATACTAATTACTAGTTATGTTTTTGTCCTGTTTTTACTTGTCTTATTATTCCTTTGAGAACAGATTTGACATTAACAATTAAAAATTGCGGTTTCCCTTCCAACAACGATGGGAATCACAAGGACCAGATTTACCTTTCTGCCTGAGATAATTTTTTAAATGGGCAAAATATATGAAACAACAGTTTGACTACATTAGACATCTGGCAGTGAAGAACAGTAATCTTTGAGAGGCAGGCAGTAAATGAGGTGAGCCCTGTGATTGCCCAGCTTACTGCCCTGGAGAATCTGCAGGCTCCACACAGGTAGGGGAAACCCAGACGGAGTTGAGGAAAAAGAACTGAGAGTACAGGAAGACCAGGAGAGCTCGAGTTTGCACTCTAGAGTGGTGGAAGGGAAAGAGGAGCACAGAGAAGGAGTATTCAGTAGAATACTGATAAACACATGTGTACACGGACCACTCAGTATAGTTAGGACGTTATTCCTCTTCAGATTGATGTATAGATTTAATACAATCACAATTCCAGTAGGCTTTTTTTTTTCCTTTCTTCAAGTAGAAATTGACAACCTCTGTCTTAAATTCTCATCGAAATGCAGAAACCCTAGAATAGCCAAATCCCCTTTGAAATAGTACAAAGTTGATGTCAAGATTTATTATAAGCTACGGTAATTAAGATACTGTGGTATTGGTAACCAGGAAGTGATCAGTGGCCACTGGTTCTTTACAAAGGTTCAAAGTTACTTTGTTAGAGAAAAAATAGTCTTTTCAACAAATGGCTTTGTCCAGATGGGAAAAAATGAGCTTCAAGAATTACTTCACACCTATAGAAAATGAACTCAAAATGGATTACAAACCAAATGTAAAACCTAAACTGTAAAGCTCCTGGAAGAAAACATAAAGAAAAATCTTTGTGAGCTTGCATTAGGTAAAGATTTCTTACGTGTGACCCCAAAAGTCCAGTGTATAGAAGAAAACAGTGATAAATAGGACTTCATCAAAATTAAAGATTTCTGTTCTTCAAAACTGTCAAGAGAATAAACAGACTGAGATAAAAGTCTGGGATAAAATTTAAGTCACATGTTGCTAAAGTACTGGTATCCAGAAATTATAAAGAATTCTTATAGTTAGAGAAAACAAACAACCTTGTTTAAAAGTGGGCAAAAGATTTGAACAGAAAGTTCACCAGAGAAGATCCATGAGTAGCAGATAAACACATGATCAACGTGATAGTCTTTAGAGAAATGCAAATTAAAACCTCAGTGGCCAGACATGGTTGCTTACACCTATAATCCCAGTGACTTGGGAAGCTGAGATCCCAGGCCAGGAGTTTGAGACCAGCCTGAGCAATCTAGTGACATCCAATCTCTTCAAGACAAAGACAAAGCTAGGTATGTACCTATAGTCCCAGCTACTCAAGAGTCTAAGACAGGAGGCTCACTTGAGCCTAGGAGTTTGAGGCTGCAGTGAGCTATGACATGCTGCTATACTCCAACCTGGGCAACAAAGTATCCTCAATGAAATACCACTATACATGTATACTCAGTAGAATGGCTAAAAATAAAGATATGGAGGAACTAGAACTTTCATACACTGCAACGGGAAATATAAAATGCCACAGTGACTTTGGAAAACAGGCAGTTTCTTAAAAAATTAAACATTACTTATTATATGATCTGTCTATTCCACTCCTAGGTAATTACCAAAGGAAATGAAAACATATATCCATGCAAAAACTTGTATCCAAATATCTGTCAACAAGTAAGTGGTTAAACAAATTGTGGTTTATCCATACCAATGGAATACTACTTAGCAATAAAAAAGAGTGATCTCTTGACATACACAACAAATGGATGAATCTCAGAATAATTACACTGAATGAAAGAAGCCAGATGATATGGAGTATATACTATGTACTTTCAATTCTGGAACATGCAAACTAATCTCCAGTGACAGAATGCAGAATAGTTGTTGCCAGGGTACAGGAATGAGGGAAGGCAGAGAGATTACAAAGGAATGTGGGAAAACTTTGGTAGGTTATGAACATGTTCATTATCTCGATTGTGGTCATAGTTTCACAGGTATATACAATATGTCAAAACTTATCAAACTCTACACTTTGTGGGAAATTTATTGTACCTCAATTATACTTTAATAAACATTTCTAACACCTGTGGCTCAGCAAGTAGGGCGCCGACCCCATATACCAAGGGCCGGCCGAACTGCATCAAAATTAGCCAGGTGCTGTGGCGGGCGCCTGTAGTCCCAGCTACTTGGGAGGCTGAGGCAGGAGAATCGCTTGAGCCAAGGAGCTGGAAGTTGCTGTGAGCTGTGACTCCACAGCACTCCACTGAGGGCTATAGAGTGAGACTCTGTCTCCACAAAAAAATAAAATAAAATAAAATTTTACCTTGTAGGCCGGAATACTTCCTTTTAAAATTATAGTTAAAAATCATAACCTCCTATGAAAAAATCTAAATATGACTTTGTATATTTTAAATGGATCTTTTGACAGTTTGACAATGCCGCAGAATATAGGAAACATTGACTGTAGTCTTGAGAATTTGGGTCCAATTACAAGATCACACCTGTCATGGAGACAGGTGCAAAGGGTGGCTTTTACCTGACAATGTTCCATAGTAGCTCCTCTGACCAATTTCCCTCTTTCTGATTCCACATACACAAGCAATCCCCCTTTTATAGTTATTTTTTCCTCTATAGGTCTGACTGTGGAGAGAAACATATTGCTTATGATGGCAAGAATATTCTGAAATAGATAATGTTTGCATTTAAATTGGCATTCTGGCTGGAAAAAGAAAAATAGCCTAATCAAACTGTCTAAAATCATAAAACTAGAGCAAATAGGTTTTTAAAAAATGTAAATGGCATTCCTTCCCTTTAATGAATTAATTATCTGCTTTGTCATGTTAATAATTTTGTTTAGGGTGGTGCCTGTGGCTCAGCGAGTAGGGCGCCGACCCCATATACCAAAGGTGGCAGGTTCAAACCCAGCCTCAGCCGAACTGCAAAACAAAAAAATAGCCGGGCGTTGTGGTGGGCGCCTGTAGTCCCAGCTACTCGGGAGGCTGAGGCAAGAGAATCGCCTAAGCTCAGGAGTTGGAGGTTGCTGTGAGCTGTGTGATGCCACAGCACTCTACCAAGGGTGATAAAGTGAGACTCTGTCTCTAAAAAAATGATAATAATAATTTTGTTTAAAGCTTAGTGTCAACCTGTGATCCTTTGGGGATTTCTTTTGTGACAGAAATTTACAGTGTAATAACTGAATTATCTTTGATTACATTTTCCTTTAAGATAATCATTCTGATCATCTTTCCTGGTATCAAATCTTTCATAGTCTGTTTAAAAATGTGTATCATTTAGATAAATGTAGCATTTTCTTATTCCTAGATATCTTACGTGTCTAAGGTTTTTTCTCATTATTGAATTCTTTCATTCTGTAATTGTTATGATCTTCCCTGAAGTATGCATACGTCCTGTATTTTTTTATTTGGTATCCTTCAAAACAATATACATTTACCAAGTTATCTGTTTATCATTATTATCTACAGATAGCCCAGAACAAATTGTTTTGGTATATCAAATTCTCATATAAGAACTTAGAATGAAAAGAAAACTTAGAGTCCAAGTTTTTCCTTTATTTAAGAATCCTTCAATCTATAAGAATCCCTGATAGTCATTTGCAGTCATTGAAAAGACAGGACCATTGTGTAAGGTATTTTCAAGGAGACCATGTTCCCTAATGAAAAACTTCAGTTATTTAAAGTTTTTTTCTTCCTTCAAATAAGCTGAAATTACTTTTCTCTAATCTCTGCCTGCTCATCTATGTTCCTGTCTAGTCAAAAACATAGAATAATTGTTAAATTGTCAGTTTCATAGATTTGAATGATTGCTCTTTAGCTTTTCTGTGAATCTGTTTCATATTATTTCTTTTTTTTTGAGACAGAGCCTCAAGCTGTCACCCTGGGTAGAGTGCTGTGACATCACAGCTCACAGCAACCTCCAATTCCTGGGCTCAAGCGAGTCTCCTGCCTCTGCTGCCTCCCAAATAGCTGGGACTACAGGCACCCGCCACAACGCCCGGCCAGTTTTTGGTTGCAGCTGTCATTGTTTGGCGGGCCCGGGCTGGATTCGAACCCGCCAGCTCAGGTGTACGTGGCTGGCGCCTTAGCCCGTTAAGCCACAGGCGCTGAGCCCATATTATTATTTCTTATGTGTAGCATGTGCTTTTCCTTTGTCTCTTCCACAAGCTTTCGTTGCCTTTCTGTAGAGAACCTCTTCTTTTAGGGTATGCATTTCTGCTGCCCTGCAGGGTGTCCACCAGAATCCCATCATCTATCTGCCTGCTTCTACAAGAGGGAGCCCTGTGCACGCCTGGGCCTTTATAAACTGTAACAATTGAGTATACCCTTACCTGAGAATCAGGACATAGAGGTTTTATCAATAGCTTTTCTATCAACTTTTACAAGGTTATTTCTTTAGCTCATCTTTTTTGCCTTGGAAATGTGGAAGATGTTTGCCAAGAGATGCTTATTTGGTATTTCATTGTCCATCAATAAAATATGTTTTTTATTGTTTCATTGTATTGTTATAAGCATAATGTTATATAAATCTAGGCCTAAATGTTATCTAAGTAATGGTATTAAATAGTGCTCTAGTTAGTATCATTTAGGTCAGTGGTTAGCAAACCCACAAACTAAATTCGTCTGCTGCCTGTTTTTATGCGGTCTGTGAGCTAGGAATGGTTTTTACATTCTTAAATGGTTGAAAAAATGAAAAGGTTAATATTTCATGACATGAAAATTATTTGAAATTCAGATTTTAGTATTCATCAATAAAATTTTATTAGAACACAGCCATGCTTGGCTTGGTGCCCGTAGCACAGTGGTTACGGCACCGGTCACATACAACGACACTGGCTGGTTCAAACCCAGCCCAAGCCTGCTAAACAACAATGACAACTGTAACAAAAAAAATAGCCAGGCATTGTGGCAGGAGCCTGTAGTCTGAGCTATTTGGGAGGCTGAGGCAAGAGAATCGCCTAAGCCCAAGAGTTAGAGGTTGCTGTGAGTGGTGACACCATGGCACTCTACTGAGGGTGACATAGTAAGACTCTGTCTCAAAAACAAAAACACAGCCATGCTCATTCATTTATGTATTTTCTCTGGCTGCTTTTGTGCTATAACAGCAGAGTGGAATAGTGCCACAGAAACCATGTAGTTTGCAGAGCCTAAGATATTGACTGCCCAACTCTCTGTTTTCCATCATCCATTGCCAAGTAACAAATTACCGCAAAACTGACTGGCATAGCAACATACATTTCTTATCTTACAGTTTCTGTGGACCAAGAATCTGGACACAGCTCCGCTAGGTCCTCTACTTTGGGGTCTCTCACAGGCTGCACTTGAAATGTTGGCTGGGCTATAGTTATCTCAAGGCTCTACTGGAAAGAAAATGCTTCCAAACTCATGTGGTTAAGTTGGCAAGATTCAGTTACTTGTGGGTTGTTGGACTGAGGCACTTTCAGTTTCTTGCCACGTGGGGCTCCCTAATGTGGCAGCTTACATCATTAAAGCATGTGAGCTGGAAAGGAAATAGAGAGTCACTAGGAAGAGGGAATGGTTTGTATCCTAATCATGAAAGTGACGTTCTGTCATCTTTAATGGGTAATATTAGTAACAATAAAGGCAGTAGGCCCAGCCCACACATAAGGTGATGTGAATGCAAGGATAGCATGATCATCAGGGACCATCTTAAAGTCACCTGCCATGGGCCTTTTACAAGGAACATTGCCACCCCTAGTTTAGATAATTAATTTTGATAGTGTGGAAAGCTCGGTAGGTGCTCGTGGGATGAGAAAATAATTTCTTGGTCAAGATTAGAAAACAAAATTATAAAGTTTATTTTATCTTTTTAGAAGGAAAGAGAGTGGGGACAGAGAGAGAAGAGAGCAGGGAGGTGGCATGGCATCCCAAAGAAAGAAGGAAGAGTGTTCGTCCTGAGGTCGCCCAAGGGTTGGCTTAATTTAGGGGGATAAAGAGAAAAAGGTAATTGCAGTCAAATTCACAGCGTGTTGTGAAACTGATCCATCTGCTTTTCCTCCAGCAGGATGATAAGCACCTGCTTTCTATCTACTTGTGTCTGGATGATAAGAAGACAGACTTTTTACAGGAGTTTCTAATTCTGTTGTTAATTATGTCCTGAGACATGATTTTGGAAAGATTTGAGGCCTGGAGTTTGTCCCCCTAGGTCTATAGGAACAAACTCTAGAAGACCAGGAGCTGCCATCCTAACATTCTCACCTTTCTGTTATTTAAAAAAAAATTCTATTCAAATGAATCAGAATAAGAGAAAATGGGCAGAGGACTTACCTTCTGGGACTTTTTCCAGCTGATAAATGGATGCTGAGATTTCTCGTTATGGAGTGAGTTCATCTGAATCATTGAGGGAGAGAATTTAAAAGTGGGTGGCCTTCAAAACTAAATTAGAAGCAGGATATGGGTATTGCTCATTTCCCTGTAGAGACTGACCATCCCTACAAATATATCCTTGTCCTGCTAAGGAATTTTTCTCTTCAGGTAATTATTTTGATTCATTGATTTTGTGTGACTTGCTACATTATTTGAATACAAAATCAAGACAGTAATTCTGTTGCATTTTTGTATTTTATCCTTGTTCATTAGTCAGTTAGCACTTTGAATTATCCCATTGGTGTTTTTAATTTTTTTCTTTTTATAGTGTCTTGCTTTTGGAGTTATATGTAAAATAATTACAAGTATCTTTTTTACCCTGTTGTAAGAAGAGATCGAATTTTTTTTCATGGCTTTTTATCTTTTTATGTCTTTATGATAAAATCCTTTATAGTCATATTTTATAAATCCTCCTTGATTCTTAGCTTGGTGTCCATTATGTTCTTTCCTTCTTCATTTTAGATTTTTCTGTACCCAATATCAGCATCTACATTTCCTAGCATTTTATGACTAGTGACCCAGAGTCTGTTAGAATGTGTCACAGTGACCACTCGTCCACCCATTCTTTCAGATCGTGCAGTGGCCCCAGCTTCAGAGTCCAGGGACAGGAGGAGGGGTGTAGCGAGGAGAGGAACAGAACAGGCCCCTCCCTTGGCACGCTTTCCTCAGCATTATAGCTTTTTTTCTATCATCTTTTTTTAAAAATCTTTTTACTCTGCTCACGTCCAACACGTGGGGTTGTGGGTGATTCATACAGCGTTATTAATTGCTCTAAGGCACTCCCTGGCAGGACTGAATAAAACCTAGGGATGATCCCCCCAACCCTGGAGTGGGTCGGTCAGAAACCCCCTCAGTCTGGTTGTCATTGTTCATGCTTCCTCCTTAGTTTTACACTGCTCCCCTCAGAGGCCTGGCGTTCTGTGGTTGCCAGGGGGCCCCAGTGCAGGTACTTTGCTGCCACCTCTTTTAACCCCCCAAGTCAATTCTCCACCACTCCATGTAGTGTAAAAGGGCAGCTTATACCTCCTGGGAAGGGCCGTGGAAGGGATAATGCAGCCTCTATCTGCAGTACTCTCACTTATTTAGGTCTCTGAAGTGACCTGTCCTTTCTCCTGTGCTCATAGTTCTCCATGGCCTCCTCATGGTGAGGGTACCTTGGCCTCCACTCTGACTCTGCGCTCTGCTTCTGACTCCCCCAGTTAGCAATCTCTTTGGAATCCCTTGCATTCCAGTCTGTTCTGTGCTTTAATCCTTGCCTTGGTTTTACTATCAATGCAGCCGCTTGGCCCCAACGATCCCCCAAGATCTGGGTCTTCCACTCCCACTATCATCTTGCCCCTGTTAGGCAAAGGCACATTTGTAATGGCCACAGTGGAATAAGAAAGAATAGAAGTAAAAGCGCCTACAGCATTGTGTGGACTGCAGAAGAGTGTTGAAAGAAAGAGGAATGGGAGATAGGTCTGCCAATTAAAAGCTGTAGTAAGTACAATGGGGACCCAGCTTTACTTAATCTACGATTAAGACAGGTTCAGGAATGTATGATTAACCAATCTAGTAGACCCACCTAATCTAACTATGCGAGTCTAAGGAACAGGCGCCCAGGCAGACCAGCTTGGTTCATTAAGGAAGCCTTAGTTATTAAGAGAGGAAGAACAATTCTAAGTGGCACCTATCCATTTCAGGAACATGATACTGTAAGTTGAAAAGAAAGCTCCTTTCAGCAACATTTTTGCAGTATCATGTGTGATCTTTGGCTCCCCTAACTTTGTAAGAGACAGGTTTTCTCCTTCAGCCCCAGAAACAGTGGCAGGAGTGGGTGCCTCTTGGATGACTTCCCAGGCAAGGGGGATAGGGAATGTGATTAATGTGCTGGGAGGCAGAGAGAAGTGAGATGCTTTGGGCAAGATGAAGGAGAGTATTTAATACCTCAGGTAAGACATGCCCTGGGGACTCCTAGGAGTTACTGAGGAAGGCTTTGAGTATAGTTGGAGATTCCACAAAAGCAGATAAGCGCACCAGCCAAAGAATCTCATTTTATTATTATTAATGACCCAGCCGGTATGACTCTGGGAAGCACAGGTCACGTGGACAATGAAGAACTCAGTAACACCCAAAGGGAAGTGTTGTCTTGACTCCACCCTCTGGGACAGCCATCTCCTGGCTTACGGGAGGCACACTCCAGCACCAGAGAGCCTCTGTGCCGAGAAGTCCCCGCATTATAGCCTTGAATCCTTACATCTCTGAAAAGAGGGTAGCAGTATATAGCTATAAACTGGGGGGGAACTTGCTTAAGGACTTGGAGCTACTGTGAGACTGGTTCAGGAAAGTGGCTTCATGCTGTCTCGTGGGCATTGCTATTTCCCTTCTGAGTCTCGCAGACACTTGTTTCAGGTAAAAGACTGGGAAGTGCTGGCCCGTGGACAACAGGGGAATTGATTTCATTAAACAGTGGAGTATTGGCTGAATAATGTCTACAAAAAAGCAAAAACGTTATTTGTAGGCATCTCTTGGAACAGTGAGGAAGAATGATCTTGAGTGAGCAAGGTTTTGTGAATGGAAAACAATTAGATATTTATTTATTCACTAAATATTTGTTGAGGGGTTGCTATGTGCTAAGCAATGTTTTAGGTCCTGAGAATAGAGCAGTAAACAAAACAAAGAGAATTCCTGAGAGCTGATATTTTCATAAGTTTTAGTAAGTTTAAAGCTTATAATAGACAAATAAATATATAATATGCTATAAAGGCAATGCAGAAAACTAACACAGACAAGGGATAAAGAGTTAGGGGAAGCAACGGTTAGAGGAGGCTTCCCTGAAAAGGTGACGCCTGTACCAAGACCTCAGTGAGGTGAAAAAGAAAGTTTTACCCCTTATTGCTCATGGTGTTGGATTTAAAGGTAGTGACATTTTCTTTATTGAGACTGTTCTATATTATTTTTTGGTGAACACAAATTATGCATCAAGTTTTAGAAGTTTACTTTTCCAAACATTTTATTCTAAAGATTTTCAAACATTTATTATAGTGGCCACCCACATGCTCATTGCCTAGATTCTTCTGTAATTATTTTACCATCCTTATTACCTGTCCATCCCTTTTCCATCATAGGTTTAATTTTAATCTAAATTAAACTGTTTTAATTTTAAGTTTTTAAAAATGTAGATTTAGGAGGTACAAACATTATAGGCTTTGCTTGTTGTTTGTTTCAGGGATGTATTGTTTAGTGGTGAAAGCTGGGCTTTTGGTGTACCCATAGTGTACCTGTCATGCAAATAGTGTACATTGTACCCAAATTCTTAAGCTACTCAGTTGTGACTTTCTTTTGCCGCAGCGGATTTTAGACACTTAACATTCATGAATAGGAAGAACTTTTTAATTCATTTTTACATTATTATGGAACTTAATTTTATGTCATTTTGTTTTATACATGTGATTCCTCAATCCATTTGGAGTTTATTTGGGCTATAGTATAAGACAGGGGTCTTTCCCTTATATGTTTACTTCCCAGATAGTTTACATCCCCAACACATTTCTTGAACAACACAGCCTTTCCTATGTTGGCTGGTCACTTTTTAAAAATAACACTAAGTTTTTATATATGCTTGGTTATTTTAAAAGATGTCTCTTCCAGTCACTTGATTTGGCTGTTGACTTATTTTGCTAGCACCTTCCTTTTACTACTTTGTTATAATACATTATAATATGAAATTAGGCAAATCACCCTCAATTTTCTTTTTCTTTCTTTCTTTCTTTTTTTTTTTTTGAGACAGAGTCTTACCGTGTCACCTTTGGTAGAGTGCCGTGGCGTCACAGTTCACAGCAACCTCAAACTCTTAAGTGATTCTCTTGCTCCAGCCTCCCAACTAGCTGGGAGTACAGGCGCCTGTCACAATGCCTGGCTATTTTTTGTTGCAGTTGTCATTGTTGTTCAGCTGGCCTACATTAGGTTCAAACCCACCACCCTCAGTGTATGTGGCTGGCGCTGTAACCACTGTGCTATGGGCACCAAACCCCTCAATTTTCTTATCTGTACTATGCGCCCTCAGGGATAATAATAGCAGTCTTTTAATAGGATCGTTGTGTGGATTAAATGATAACATATACTTGAAGTATTTACTGTGGTATATCAACTCAGAGCCTGTTCTGACTTTACAGAGGGCTCTAAGATTTATTTGGGCTCTACTTAATTGCAGTTTATTTCTAAGGGTTCCCCCATTCATTTTAAAGCAAGAAAAAAATAAGTTAGGGTTATTGCCAATTCAGAAGTCAAGCACATTGGAGGAAGTGAAGTGGCAGCAACACCCAAGAAATGTCTCTGCCCCTGTTTCAGGATGCTCGAGCCTCATTGTGATGAGCTATCTCACAGAAATTGCACCCTCATCCCGATTTCTGCATGACCCATTCTGTGTAGCCAGCAGTCATCTGGGGTTCAGGATGGCATTCACATCAACATGTCACAATAGGCTGGAACCTGATACCAGTTTTGTTTTTTTTTTTAACTTAGCTTTGTAACGGATGCAGAACAGGAAACAGTATATTGGCATGACACCATCAAATGCATCTTCGTTGAGGGTCCTGCCAGCCGCATAGGCATGGCTTCCCCGCCCACAGAGGGGCACGCCTAGCTGTGAGTGATGAGAGCACGTGGGTAGATGTGGGCCACCCAGCCTGGGGAGCTCAGCATAGGAGCTGTATCTTGTAACTGCCCATGGGCATAGCTTCCGAGGTCCTACAAGGACACCCTTGGGTCTAAGCGATAACCCACAGAAGCTTGTTTTCTGAAAGTCTGTTAAATAGTCCTGGGTGAGAAAACCTTTAGGCCCAGCATGCCTGCTCAGCCCTCACTCCAGATGCAGTTCACTTGCAGAGTTCGCTTTCACACCAGCCTACCACAGCTGCCGTGTCACACTGATCTTAGCCCAGTATGTTTCAAGGAAACACTGTAAGAAAGATGATACGTCTGAAATCACCTTCCCACAGAGATAAGGTGTAGTCAGCTGTAAGTCTTTTCTCCTCACCACCCACCCCACCCCCAGTTTCTGGACCTCTTCCTGGCACCTCTTCCAGGGCAACAGCTTGAAGTTCTGTCTCATAAACTAAACTAAAATAAAATTCTAGATCCCTGCATGTGGCACATGCCCCCCCTCCCCAGTACTGTTTGTGGGCCCTGAATGTCTCCCACAACTTCTGAGCTCTTCTTTTCAATCTTGGTATCTCGGCAGCACTAGCCCTACTTTGGGGTGCTTCTCTTTTTGAGGACAGACCCACCACTTCTCTTTGTATGTCTGCACGGGACCTGACTGTTCCTTTCCCCAGTGCCTGGTCTGGAGTAGATTTCTAATACACATGGCAGCGTTCTTAAGGTTTGAGAGGTAATAGATGACACAGCACCCTAAGACGGTGTTAGCCAGAGTAAGGACCCTCATTCTCTACCCTTATTCAGCAAAAGTGAATGTCACCGGCAGTGTGCTTACCTAGACCCTAATCCTTTACACAAAGAATTCTTTTCTGTAAAAAGAACAGTAAAGGTAGAGAAGAAAGTTGTTTATTTTTCCCCAAGAATCAGGATTCCCGATTTTTCTCTCAGATATGCCTGGACCTGGTCTGAGAAAAGAAGATGTCTCTACCAAAGCTGTGAGCCATGGGAGAATATTGAAGAAAAAGAAGGGAGGGTACTGCTTATTTCCTTCATTGGTCCACCCACTTTCTCTTAGGTTCCAAGAGTGGACTGCTAGAAGTAGAATTAACTTTGAGATCAACAACATTGCTGGAATTTTTCCCCCCAAATTATAGTTCCATTATTATTTCACTGGTTCTCAGAGGCTACTTGGCACAGCTTCTAGGCCTGTTTTCTGTGTGGTTGTCTAGAAGGAGCAACTGTAACAGTAGCTCACATTCATCAAGCATGTGCTGTGTTCCAGGTGCTGTGTTAAGGACTTTATACATCTTAATTTATTTAAGCATCATAATAGCCTTACTTTATAGGAAGCCCAGGTACAAATTTAAGGTCACACAAGGTCAAGGCATAGCCAGCCTAGGACTCATCTGGCCCATAGTCCATGTTCTTGCCACACTATATTATCTCTTACACACTTAATTTTCTATTTTTGTTCCCTAACAGTTATTAAAATTTTAACATACAATAGGGGATCTCTTTGCAAACCCAAATAGCAGAGCGATTGTTTATCTTCATGTACACAGTCTTTTTTTTTTTCATGTACACAGTCTTAAGGTTCTTAATTTCAATCAATCCCTTCCAGTATTTCTCTATCACTAATTTATTGATCTGGCTTTTAAGAGAGGGAAAGGTATACTTGGATTGATCTCTTCTGGGACATGAGAGTAAATTTCTCATCAAGAAATTTATTTTTTATTTTCCATAATAAATAATAGACTTTATTTCCTCTCTGAGCTCCGCCTGCCTCATAGGGCTTGCCTGGCTGTTTCATAGTAGCAAATAATGAAGCAGATGCTTTCACCCCATGAAAAGCCGCAGAGCCAGTGCCCATTTTCAGGTGTCAAGAGTTGAACCATCACCAAGTGGGTCTGACTCACCCCGTCTTGGTCGACTGCCCTCTGCATTCCTGCTGGCTCTTTAGGTTTGCTGGTTCACAGGAAAAGAGGAGTGAGATGGAGACAGTTGGAATTCTCTTTTGTCTTTTTAAATCTGTGTGCTGAATTCACTTACCTGCATTTGTTAAGAGTTGCCTATGTTGTGAAATCTTTAATCAGAGTCTACTCTATATGGGAGGTCTAATCTTGCCCCAAGCTTTCCTTTTTTTTTCTTGCCCTTAGTGAAATATTGAGATACAGCCTCCCATTCATACTGATGCATGCTGAAAAATGAGCTCATATTTTTTGTTCCTGTTCATTTGAGTTTCAGAAATTTGATTTCATGATATCTCATTTTAAATATTTTGTCAACTTTATTGAGGTATTAATTGATTCATTTTTAATATCTCTTTCTCATGTAGTTCAATTTCACAATGTTTCACCATACTTGTTTTTGGTAAAAATACCATCACTTCAACTTCATCCTCTGATTATTTTAACAGCCATTTTATCTGCCTACAGGAGAATATTAAAAAGTGAACCTCCATATCCCCAAGAAATGAGTGCTTTAGCTAAAGACCTAATTCAGCGTCTTTTGATGAAAGATCCCAAGAAGCGATTGGGATGTGGCCCCCGTGATGCAGATGAAATCAAAGAACATCTCTTCTTTCAGGTGAAATTTATTGAACAGATAGGTAGTTTCATAGCACCTGCTGTTCTCAGGGTGCTGGGAATTCTAGTGAAATTAATGAACACAGTCCCTCTTGAGATCATTTCCCACCTATTTTCACATACATTACACCTTTTTTTTTTTTCTTTAAATGACAGAGACCCTTTAGGAAGGACCAAAATTCTTCTTGTATAGACCTAAGTGAAGTGGGAGTGGAGAGGATTGTAATAGCATTCAATTTTCTATATAATAATTAGTTAAAGTTTCTTGGTTTCCACTTGTGATCTTGTGATGTGGGCATATGGGCTGAGGAAACTTTTGTTATAGTTTTTACCTCTCTCTGGGTTCATGAGCTATTACTGCCATCATATTTCACCTTTCGGATATGATCTCATTGTTTCCTCTTTTCCCGGGAGAAATCTTAAAAAATTTTAAATCTACCTATTCCTTAGTTACATATCCATAACACATTGAAAGTTATTCACATATTTTTTTGTCATAACAGTGCTTTTCTTTTTTTTTTATTCTTTTATTTTTAAATTGATAATCAAAACACATTTTTAATTGTAAAAGATGACCCACTCACTAAGGTTCTAAAAATTTAAATTTTTATACAGGTTCATAAAGAATTTCTTCTAAGAAAGAACAACCATGGTTAAAATTTATTTTTAAATAAATTGCTACGGAATTTGCTCATGGATTCATAGTGTGTATAAAAAAAGTTTTTATAATTTTCTAATTTTTTTTTTAAATTTATTTATTTATTTTGCAGTTTTTGGGCAGGCCGGGTTTGAACCCACCACCTCCCATATGTGGGGCTGGCTCCCTACTCCTTGAGCCACAGGCACCACCCAAAAAGTTCTAATTTTTTAATATAAGCTTCTTATGATATATAAATTAAGAACAAAGAAATGTTAGTTTTCTTTTTTTTTTTTTTTTTGAAACAGAGCCTCAAGCTGTTACCCTGGGTAGAGTGCCATGGCATCACAGCTCACAGCAACCTCCAATACCTGGGCTCAAGCGAGTCTCCTGCCTCTGCCTCCCAAGTAGCTGGGACTATAGGCGCCCACCACAACACCCGGCCATTTTTTGGTTGCAGCCGTCATCATTGTTGTTTGGCGGGCCCTGGGGCTGGATTCGAACCCGCCAGCTCAGGTGTATGTGGCTGACACCTTAGCCCGTTGAGCCACAGGCGCCGAGCCAAATATTAGTTTTCTTTAAAAGTGTTGCTTGGTAATATATTAAAGACATATTAAATGAAGTACAACAGTTTAATCTGCATCTGATTGATTTTACTTTTTTTTTGAGACAGATTCTCACTTTGTCACCCTCAGAAGAGTGCTATGGCATCACAGCTCATAGCAACTTCAAACTCTTGGGTTCAGTGATCCTCTTGCCTCAGCCTCCTGAGTAGCTGGGACTATAGGCACCTGCCACAACACCTGGCTCTATTTTTTTTTTTTTTGAGACAGACCCTCAAACTGTCACCCTGGATAGAGTGCTGTGGCATCATAGCTCACAGCAACCTCCAATTCCTGGTCTCAAGCGAGTCTCCTGCCTCCACCTCCCAAGTAGCTGGACTACAGGCGCCTGTCACAACACTCAGCTATTTTTTGGTTGTAGCCATTATTGTTGTTTAGCGGGCCCGGGCTGGATTCGAACCCGCCAGCTCAGGTGTACGTGACTGGCGCCTTAGCCCGTTGAGCCACAGGCGCTGAGCCTCCTGGTTCTATTTTATTTTTAGAGACGGGGTCTTGTTCTTGCTAAGGCTGGTCTGGAACTCTGATCTCAAGCAATCCACCCACCTCGGCCTCCCAGAACTCTAAGATTACCTGTGTGAGCCACTGTGCTTAGCTCTTTAATTTCACATTTTAAAGACTAAAATCAAAACCTCTAAATTTATAGGCAGTGCTTTTCTTATTCTAAAAAAGCCTAATAAGATCATTCTACAGAGCCCTAACACATCTGCTCAATTTAATCCAAAGAACACAAAAAGTCAACTAACTGGAAAAAAAAGGTTAAATTGAATTGACTAGTTACTTCCAGGCTAAATAATCAAAACTGAGATGCCATGGCTTTGATTTCGAAAGACCTAAGCATATGACTTTTTTTCTTTAAATTAACAATAGAGTCATGCTCTGCTGCTCAGGCTAGAGTACAGCGACCTGATCATAGCTTACTGTAACCTCAGATTCCTGGGCTCAAGCTGTTTCAACCCTCCTCAGTAGCTAAGACTACAAGCTTATGTTACCATGCCTGACGAACTGTTTTTTAATTACTATTTTTTATACAGACAGGCTGATCTTGAATGCCTTAAGTGATACTCCCACCTCCCAAAGTTCTGGAATTATAGGCTTGAGCGACTGTGCCCAGCCACATACAACTTTTTTTTCTTTTTTTGAGATAAGATTCTCACTTTGTCACCCAAAGTAGAGTGCCTGTGGCATCATAGCTCACAGCAACCTCAATCTCTTGGGCACAGCAATCCTCTTGCCTCAGCCTCCCAAGTAGCTGGAACTACAGGCGTTCACCACAATACCCGGCTATTTTTAGAGACAGGTCTCGCTCTTGCTCAGGCTGGTCTTAAATTCCTGAGCTCAGGTATTTTAGCACTAGAATTACAGGTGTGAGCCACTGTGCCCAACGCTCACATGGCAATTGTTTAAAAATTTCATCATATCAACAAGAATTACCTAAATATTTATGGTCTGTTTAGTAGGAATGTTCAAGTTTTTTTTTCCCGTGCTGTACTTTGGAAGGATAAAAGTTGTCTTGAACCATACATTAAATATACAAACACTAACAAAAACTTATTAGCCAAAAAAAAAAAAAGTCCATGCATACTTTACATCATATCTGATACTGCAAATAAGCAAAAAGTCCTCACAGAATCAGCATGTGGGGTCCATGGGCTGCAGGTTGGACACCCCTGGTAGAGGGACTATCCAGGTTTTTTTTTTTTAATATTACAAGTTTTATTTACATTATTATTACCAAAACAAAAAAACTAACCTATTAAGTAAGCTTTGATTGAAAATGAGAATTATCTCTCTACACTTCCTTGCTCAAAAAAGGTATATTATTAGTATAATCACTGTACTTCTTAGAGAATTTCAATAACAGTGAGAAATACCTGTACATTTAAAATAAAATGAACTTCTCATATATGCATTTCATAAATTCATATGGCTTGGCAAGATTACTATTTGAAGATACTTTTAAGTACTTTGTTCAAAAGTTTATCTCAAAAATTAATCAGGTAAAATTCAAGAAACATTCAAGCAAAATACCCCCAATAATATTTTCCTAAGATCTTTTCCTTCACGGTTGCCAGTATTTGTGAATATTGTAATATGTCCTTCATATTAGCTAAATTTTGCTTTTTAATAGCTTAGAATAGTAAATTTAGATTATGTAATTGTCTTGACTTTAAATGAGAGGGATGCTTTTGGAAAGACCAGGATTCTGCATATAAAGACCAAATTGTTCTTTTTCTTTATAAATGGAGTGGGGGTGGTGAATGTGCAAAGGAGCATGTAGCATTAAATTTTTTTTTACATATTAAACATTCTTCTACTAACAGTGTATTTCTTTACATTGTCTCTTTACTATAGAAGTTTCTCTTAATGTATGTATAATAGCCAAACACAGATCATATGCTTATAATGGAAACATTGCCACTACATAGAGGAAAGAATACTCACTAGAAAGTTGGGGACTGTGTTCAAATGCTGGGTCTTCCACCAACTGGTGTTTACATGTAAAGGTTAATTCTTATTTCTGGGCTTCAGCTTTCTTCTGAATCAAATAATGATGAACTAATGATCTCTAAATCTCATTCCAGCTGAAAAATTTAAAGATCTGTAATTTAATTGTCTTATTTCCATTTCCTCCACAAGGGAACATAATAAAAACATTTTATGGTAATTGATTAAATGTGCTGGATTTTATCAACTAACAAGTAACGTTTTTACATTTTATCATCATTGAACTCATACATGGTATAGCAGACATCATCTTATATTCTAATTGTTAATTTTTTATTAGTGATACATAAAATAAGGGTGTAAGGCAGCCACCTGTGACTCAAAGGAGTAGGGCTCCGGCCCCATATGCCAGAGTGGTGGGTTCAAACCCAGCCCCAGCCAAAAACGGCAAAATAAAATAAAATAAGGGTGTATTTTACTCTCAGTGACAACATCTTAGATTTGAAGTAATATGGAAATAGGAGATCTGTAGGATTTCAGTCAATTAGGCATTAACTGCAGAGGGTTAGATTTATATAATATAAAACATAGCAGGTAGTGTCTGACATGGGTAGAAAGGGGGCTTGGGTTATTGTCTGGGGGAAATAAGAGGCAGTGTTTAAAAATGCTTAAATGGGCTCGGCGCCTGAAGCACCACGGTTACACCACGGCTGGCAGCCTGGGCCAGCTAAAACAACAATGACATCTGCAACAAAAAAATAACTGAGCTTTGTGGTGGGCACCTGTACTCTCAGCTACTTGAGAGGCTAAGGCAAGGGAATGGCTTAAGCCTAGGAGTTTGAGGTTACTGTGAGCTGTGATGCAATGGTACTCTACCAAGGGCAACATAATGAGACTCTGTCTCAAAAAAATAAATCAATGAAAATAAATAAAAATACTTAAATGCGGTTAAAAGAGAAAAGAGCAGTCGCTTCATTTAAATTCATAGATACAACCAAATGCATGATTTGTAGTGAGTTTATTTTCCAATCTGTCCAGATGATCAGGAGAAAAAGCAAGTGGGGGGGTGGTGGGTAGGGTGGAGAGTTAAGTAACACTGTCTCTGGAAAGTAGGACTGATCCTTTGGAGCTATTGTTCATATCCTTAGAGCATTTGGAAACTCCTTGTGGTTTTTTGTTTTGTTTTGGGTTTTTTATTTGCTTGTTTTCTTTTTCACTTAACGCCTTCTTCAGGAGTCTCAAGATCCCCTAATTTTTGTAGTCTTTAAGGGTAAACTAGGATGTCTTGGTGCCCCCTAGAGGACACTCTGAGACTCAAACAGTGAGGGAAAGTATCAGTTTGAGATACAGCAGTGGCTGGAACTATATAACATGGTAGGAAAACATGCTGCTCTTGTTTGGGGAAAAAATATATACTTTAAATTATTGATTTGAAGTATATGCCCTCATTTTTAGCTCTCTCCCTATTAATGGATTAAAATCCTTTTTTTTTTTTTTTTTAGAAAATGTATTTTGAGAGAAAGGGAAAGTTACATCCTTAAAAAAAAAAAAGAAAATATATTTGACTTTATTGATTTCTACTTTGTACCAATTTTCTTTCTCTGCTTTAGAAAATAAATTGGGATGATTTAGCTGCCAAAAAAGTGCCCGCACCATTTAAGCCCGTCATTCGAGATGAATTAGATGTGAGTAACTTCGCAGAAGAGTTCACGGAAATGGATCCCACCTATTCTCCCGCAGCTCTGCCCCAGAGCTCTGAGAAGCTGTTTCAGGTACTCCCCTGTGGTGTACGTGCGTGCGTGTGTTGATCATGTGTGTTTTCAAAGAAAAGATTAATTCTCCCATATATAGTAGTTTTTCAGCATCTTACAAATGGAGTTCTCTAATCTCTTCAAAATTACTAAGTACAGAAATACAGAAAACTGTTAACTGAAGTTATGGTTTGCTAAACAGCAGATATTGTTTATGTGTTTCTTTTTCATTCCTGAACCTTTATTTTCATTCTGGCTCTTTTATGGAAAATATAATACTTTATTTTACCTGTATTCATATGTGTATTCTTTAGTTCACAATGTTATCTAATGCTTCAGTGAGTAATCTTAACTGCTAACTCGTTAAAAAAAGATTTCAAAGGATTTTATATTTAGAAAGGGAAAAAATATTCTAACTATTAAATACCGTCATAGCTTTACTTCTTCGACTCCTATAAGTGTACCTTTAGGGCAGTGCCTCTGGCTCAGTGGGTCGGGCGCCAGCCCTATATACCAAGGGTAGCAGGTTCAAACCTGGCCCCAGCCAAACTGAAACAACAATAAAAAAAAAATAGCCAGGCATTGTGGCGGGCACCTGTAGTCCCAGCTACTTGGGAGGCTGAGGCAAGAGAATCGCCTAAGCCCAAGAGTTGGAGGTTGCTGTGAGCTGTATGACACCATGGCATTCTACTGAGGGTGATAAAGTGAGACTCTGTCTCTACAAAAAAAAAAAAAAAATGTACCTTTAGGGTACAAGTCAAATCGGTCAAGTGTAGAACATAAATGTCTTAACACAATAATCAAGTAAATGAGGTGGAAGCTATGTTGATTGGTTTGATGTAAGCACATCAGAGTGTATTAAAAAATCAACACATTGTACCCTACATATGCATAAATGTATTCATGATCTATGTGTATATGACTTAATTAAACAAAAAAACAAGTGTACCTTTAACCTGGTTTAATCCGGCCATCCAGACCATGTCCCTTCTTCATTTCCTAACTTTTTCTAGCACTTGACTAGGAAGTTAGTAGATGTTTTTCAAAAATATTTGTTAATGAACTAGTGACTATTCTAGCTTGAACAAGTTAATCATCCATTATTATGCCACTTTTGGTTCAGCATATCATTCTGCCATTAGATTTTGTCCCCTTCCAGAACTCAATTTTAAATTTATTTATTCTGAGGAAATAAATAAAAGTCAAATGATTGCTGAATTAGAAGCTAACTTTAATGAAACTTGCTATTTTTCTAGTGTACAAAACAGTAGTAGTTGGACTACTTGAATACCTTATCTGTATCTTTTTTGAGAAGTTAGTTGTGTTTATAAGTAAACTTTTATCAGCAATGCAGGAGAAGTACAGCGATGAGTCAGATTTGGTGAGTGGAACAGGAAGGCAGTTTTTTTCTATACTTCATTTTGGAAATGATTTAATTCTACCAGAAGATGGCATTGTCTCCTTCTGAAAAGGCTTTTTCAATTGATTTGAAGTAACCTTGTATTTTGGATGTCAAATAAAATAAAATTAGATTCATCTCAACAAAAATTTGAGTGTCTCAAAAAAAATAATAATTATACTTTAGTGTGTGCTGAATGGTAAAGTTGCAGTTCTTTATTTTTCCCCTTCTTTCCCTTTGTAGGGCTATTCCTTTGTTGCTCCGTCTATCCTCTTCAAGCGTAATGCGGCTGTCATGGATCCGCTTCAGTTTCACATGGGAGTCGAACGTCCTGGAGTGACAAACGTCGCCAGGAGTGCAATGATGAAGGTATCTGAGTGCGGTTACTTAAATGACATGTCTATGGTTGGCATGAATGTTTAAATACCAACACTAATTAATGTTCTTAAATCCAGTAAATGTAATAGATTTACCATTCAACTAAAGTACAGTTTTTAAAAATGTAAATAATATTATTTTCCCTAGAGGATTATTACTATCAATTTGAATGAGCTCCTGTGTACAATGATAGAGAATTAATGTGTCTTAAATAAATGATATAGATGAAAATAGAAATGAACTACAGTAAAATGCATATTAGATTATAAACCTATTCAATTCATATTTATTAATCTTAAAAATTTTATATTATTCTATTTTATTTGTCCCTTATGTATTACTATCATTTTCTTAAATTAAATGATGTTTGTTTCCTATCAGGACTCTCCATTCTATCAGCACTATGACCTGGATCTGAAGGACAAACCACTGGGAGAAGGAAGTTTTTCAATTTGTCGGAAGTGCATACACAAAAAAAGCAACCAAGCTTTTGCAGTCAAAATAATCAGCAAAAGGTATGACCTTTTATGGTAGTCTTTCTTACGTATTTATATTTGTCAGTGTACTCTGTACATTAAGAGATATTTATTTAAATTAAAGCAACAGTGTATTTTAAGGCTTTTTTTTTTTTTTCTCCTCAGAGTTACTTATCCTCACTATTTTAAGGCTTTTTTACCCACATGTTTAACCACTTATCAGTTGGTCCATTATACTCCTAGGTCTGATTGATATTTTCTGATAAAGTAATCCATTTAGACATAAATCCTAGTTTGATATGCTTTTGAATTTATCATCACCTTTTTTTGGCCCTGATGTATTTAATCAAGCTCACTTAGTGATTTTAGCAGTTCTTGCCATTTCTATTAGCTATATATTTGAAATTTTTTTCTCTTAAATGATTTAGCAAGTTATTGGTAGCTTTGAGAGCCAGCTAGTTGTTTTGGTAACTGATTATTACCTTCATGATTGTATATTCTTTTACCAACTTGTTAGCCAAATACAGCATCCATTTCATAGCCACGCTTTTCTGACTCAGAAATAATAATTTTCTCCAGAACACTTTATTACTTTATCTGGTGGGTGGTATGATTCATTAGTTTCTTGGAAACCTCATTTTGACACTTTGACATACGTATTCTGAATGCATCATAAGTAAAAACAAAATGAGGGTTGGGGTAATAGCACTTCTTGATTGAAGAGACATGTGGCTGCTAACTTCTTGCAGGATGGAAGCCAATACTCAGAAAGAAATAACAGCTCTGAAACTCTGTGAAGGACACCCCAATATCGTGAAGTTGCATGAAGTTTTTCATGATCAGGTATCTCACTTTTTTTTTTTTTCCCTGTGTGTATTAATTCACACAGAAGTTTCTACTTTTCACCATTTTATTGGTGCTGGTGGATCTGTGTCAGGGACATGGGACATCACTAGAAAAGGGCAGGGAAACCATTCCACACGCCATCTCTTACCCACTCTCAAATCAGTTTGTCCTTTCACGTCTGCTTTTCTCACTCACTGGTTGCTGCCTATGACATGGCAGGTGGACGATGGGCAGGAGCTCAGCTGTGCCTCCCTAGGTCAGTGTGCTTGTCGCCAGTGCTCTGCTACCCACCATCACTTAACCCCTCCGTACCTGTCAGTACTGGGACTTTCCCTTCACTTCTAGAGTAGAATTTAGAGAGTCTTAAGCCTAATTACTATCAGCTAAAAGACAAATAGGAAGCAGAAGGCTGCCTTATCTTCTTGCTCCAGGTGGCAAATTCTGCTCAGTCCCAAGGCCAAGTCATGCCACCCCTTCCTCTTCCACTCCCAGCCCAACTTTCCAGAAGGACCTAACACAGAAGTGTGTCCCTTGGGATATGGAGGGACACCATCCACTGCCACCTCCAATGGCAGAAATTGCTCCTTCACATTGCTTTATCCTCACAAGACTGAGTTGGGGGTGTTGACACAGCCTGCTCCAGACAGCATGGAGACATAAGATCTAAAACCAATCCTGAATGTGGTTTGCCCTAATTTTACCAGTGAAGAAACTGAGATTCTGAAGGGTTCTGAGACTGGTCCAAGGTCACACAGGAAGTCAGTGAAAATCTAGTAGGGAGATCCTGGTCTCAGTTTTGGGCTTTCTTTGTTGTGCTGCTGTAACATCTGTGACCTGGAATAGATGGGTTCAATGCTTTACCACATTGAAACTCTCCAATATACTACAGTCAAAAATGATACATTGTGGCAAAACTAGGCAGCAGCTGCAGTAGCATCATAGCATAGTAACTGCTGCCCTTTGTCCTCACATGCCTTGTGTGGTCCAGGTGTTGTGCTAGACACTCTCCATGTATTATCTTACCCAGTTCTTACCATAACTTCACGGGGGTGGAGGGAGGCGGTGGGGAGAATAGACACCAAAGTTGAGCAGCTGGGTCTCACAATTTTTTTTTTAATTGTTGAGTCTCACAATTTTTAAGTGTTAAGGCTGGGATCAAAACCTATGCCTTTTAACTTCAGAGCCCAACAAACTTTTATTTACTTTGTTCTGCTGCCTCAGGGGAGTCAGAAACGTGACCTGATTTGCAGCGAGCACCCCAAAATGACCTCATCTCTACTTGCTCTTTGGTTCTCATGATCAAGAAAGGAATGCCTTTGAAGTGAGGAGAAAATGGATCTCCTAGCTTCCCGCTGCCTTCTGCCTAATGGAGCCACTTAACACTAGTGGAGTTAACTCCTATCTAGAAGTTCAAAATCAGTCTCAGGGATTAAAAGTCAAGGTGTTGGCAGGACTGGTTCCTTCTGGAGGGCTTACAGGACAATCCATTTACTTGGCCTTTTTAGTTTCTAGAGACCACCCACATTCCTTGGCATGTGGCCCTTCCATGTATCATTCTAATCTCTTGTTTCCGTGCTCCTATCTCATACTACTGACTCCAATGAATAATTCAGGAAAATCTGCCCATGTCTAAATCTTTAACTTAATCACATTTGCAAAATCCCTGTTACCATATACAGTAAACAGCATAGGTTCTGGGGATTAGGACGTACATTTTCTCATTGTTATCTACATTTTATTAGTAACTGTCCTAAAGTTCATAGACATGACATAACATCTCCATGATTATAAGTAAGTAACAGAACTAGCATCTAAATCCAAGTTTGATTCTAAACCTGTATTTCAAACCACTATTGGATATTGCCTTCCATCTTTTTAAAGCTCACCAGTCTGTACTTATAGTAGACTTTCAATCTTAACTTTTTTTGTCTGATTTAGAAACTAAAATTAGTTTAATCTCTGGTAGCCTGGAGCAATTTTGTTTTAAAAGGGTTGTTCACCTTTTATAATTTGTCCAGTATGTTCAGAATAATATATATCTTTGTTGTAAAACAATTTCCTGAGTTTTGCTAATTCAAAAGAAAACATATTTTGATATGTTTTCTGTGATGTTAATGCTATCATGCATATACCTAAATCAAAATAATAACATACCTTTTTCTAAATCATGTGTAATTCATTTGAGACCTGATATTAGTCCTTTGATTTTTGATAGCTTCTATGTTATTTTCTTCATGGAAATAATATGCATTCTCAAAAGGACCACAGGGAGAAAAAGTGAAATATATGTGAAGCATAGGAAATATATAGCTTATAAAGAAATTAATTAACAAATGCTATTGGGATCAAAATCAACTTTAAAAAAAAAAACACAGTTACATATGAGTATTTGCAGTGAATGTTAAGAGAAACCCTGAAAATAAGGTGTCAAGGCCTAAACGGAGATTCAGAATGACATCAAAAATATCTTTTTTTAAAGGTAAATTTGCCACTAAACAGGCTACTGGGCTTCATATGCACCATTGTTCACACTCAGTAAACTTCTATATTATTAAAAGCAGATGATTTCACATTATTGTCAGCCCTAGGTCACACTTTGAAAGCAAAGAGAGGGTTGGAGTGGAATTCAAATGAAAGGATTAGCCACATGTAGTGCTGAGCAGGGGCACTTGCCCGTAGTTCTAGCTACTGTGGGAGGGTGAGGCTGAAAGATCCCTTGTACTCAGGAGTTGAAGACCAGCCTAGACAACATAGCCAGACCTCATCTAAAAATTAAATACATGAACACAAATGAAAGAATTAGTCAAGGAAAGTTCTGATACATTTACTATGTTCTTAAGTTGGTAGTACTGCACAAACTCAGTAAGGTTTCGTCACCTTGGTATATCAGAGTCTCATAATGTGTGTGTCTTGCTAAGTGGAATTCATTATTATTGTTGCATGCTTTTGTGTGCTGTTGCAAGAACATCAGAAAACATTGTTTTAGAGCAATGAACAAACACTAAATTTCTTGTTAAACCTGTCAAGAGTGAAAGTGAAATCAGGGACATGTTAGTCCAAGGCCATGGGGATAAAGCCATAAAGAAAACAGTGTACAAATGTATTAAGAATATTTTTCTGAGGGGGGAGAAAATGTCACTGAGGAAGAAAGGTCAAGGTGGTCAATAACAAGCAGAACTGATGAAAACAACACAAAAATCTGTCTCTTTATGTATCAGAATCATCATCTGACTGTGAGAAGCATAGTAGACTAAGTAAACATCAGTAGAGAAATAGGAAAATCTTAACTGAAAAACTTGGCCTGGGAAAAGTATGTACAAAAATGGTTTTAAAGGAGCTCACTGAAGAACAAAAGTAAAGGAGAGTCAAAGTTTGCCCAGACCTTTTGGAGAGGCAGGAAGATGTTTTGGGGCTGTGTTATCACTGGCAATGAGACACAGATGTACCAATACAATTATGAAACAAAGCATCAAAGTGCACAATGGAAGTCAGCCAATTTTCCACAACCAGAAAAGTTCCATCAGTCCAAATTAAGAGTCAACTCTTTTAAAACAAAATTGCTCCAGGCTACCAGAGATTAAACTAATTAGCAAAATAATGTTGCTAACCTTTTTTGATATCAGAGGGATTGTTCATTATGAATTTGTATCAACTAGATAGTTAACCAAGCTTACTATTTTTTTTTTTTTTGAGACATAGCCTCAAGCAGTCACCCTGGATAGGGTGCTGTGGCATCACAGCTCACAGCAACCTCCAATTCCTGGGCTCAAGCGAGTCTCCCGCCTCCGCCTCCCAAGTAGCTGGGACTATAGGCGCCCGCCACAACGCCTGGCCAGTTTTTGGCTGCAGCCGTCATTATTGTTTGGCAGGCCTGGGCTGGATTCAAACCTGCAAGCTCATGTGTATTTGGCTGGCGCCCTAGCCCCCTGAGCCACAGGCACCGAGCCAACCAAGTTTACTATTTTGAAGTGCTGAAAAGGCTGTGTGAAAAAGATGAAAACCACCTGAACTTCTCTCCAACAACTCATGGCTCCTGCATGGCAACAGTGTACCAGCTCACATGGTGCTGTCTCTGAGAGGGATTTTAGCCAGGAAACAAGTAACTGTATTTGAGCATCTCCCTACTTAACTGATCTGGCCCCACTGACTTTTTTCTTTACCCAAAATAAAAGAAATATTGAAAGGAAGACATTTTGATGATATCAAGGGTAATACAATAACAACTCTGATGGCCATTCCAAAGAAAGAGTTCCAAAATTGCTTTAAAGGGTGGATTAGGTACTGGCTTCTGTGCATAGCTTCCCAAAGGGTGTACTTTGAAGGTGACTGTCGTGTTATCCAGCAATGAAGTTTGTAATATTTTTTCTAGGATGAGTTCTTGAACTTAATTGTCAGACCTCATACAGTCAGTCTAAAGATTTCACTGTAACACTTGGAATTTTCCATTCTGAAGTAGAATTCTAAAAAAAGTCTTCAACTCTTTTTTTCTAAGATACGAGGATTACTGTTGATTATTTTAACAGAGGATTGTTTTACCTTAACTGGTGATAGATAATAGTCAATAAGTATTTTATCCTTTAATAGACATATACTGCTCTTCAAGTAAGGCCTTCCACATCATTCTTTGTTGTTTTTTTTTCCCCTAGCTTCACACATTTCTAGTGATGGAACTTCTGAATGGGGGAGAGCTATTTGAACGCATTAAGAAAAAGAAACACTTCAGTGAGACGGAAGCCAGCTACATCATGCGGAAGCTCGTTTCAGCTGTCAGCCACATGCATGACGTTGGAGTGGTGCACAGAGATTTGAAACCCGAGGTATAAAATAATGTGACCTCTTAGTTAACTCAGCCTAGCATCATTGTTAAATTGTCCCCAAATAAGTCGGATTAGTGGGGGCAGGTTCTTTGGCTTTTTTACTTCCAGGGTCGTTAAATAGATACTTAAAAACATGTTTCTTAGATTTTTTTTTTCTTTTGTGTTTCAGTCTAAAATAAATTTTTCTTTCTTGCTTTCTTTTTTTTTTTTTGCCAGCTGATCATCTTGAGTGTATATTTGTAAGTGTGAGAACCTTTTATGGAAAAAATACTTCATGTAACAGTTGTGGACTAAAAATAAAAATGGAAATTTTTGTAGCAGAAAATAACATCCCATATACATATCTATATATATATATATGTACACACACACCAATTTAGAGAATTTGTTTAATGATGTATTTTGAAAGCTTATT
>CAUYON010111415.1:0-11949 GCA_963573935.1 Arctocebus calabarensis | reverse complement strand
CCAGCTCTGGTATGTGTGATTGGTGCCTTAGCCTGCTGAGCTACAGGCGCCGAGCCAATAACACAGAGATTTTAAGGTGAATTAGTTTTAGCTTCTTATTTGGGGAGAGGTGAGGTAGGGAGAAGAGTTTCACTAAATGCTCTGAAACTATTGTTTATGCCTTGTAGAAAATATTCTGCACATTTAGAACTTAATAGGAGGACTGCTCTCTATGTGAGGTTTATGCACAACTCTTCCTGCCATTCCTGAATTTGTTTTAGGTGATGTGGGTTAACCCTCTGGAACTTCTTTTTTCCTAGCAACAAAGTTTGGTAAATTCGCTGGCAAAGATGACGGCTCTAGCTTTAAAGCAGCATTACTCTCAGGGCCCCCAGGTGTTGGCAAAACCACCACAGCTTCTCTGGTGTGTCAGGTGGGTTCTCTGTCTCCGTGTGGTTGGAAAGTTAACCTCGGAGTGGTCATGTATAGGAGACAAATGTGTGTGTGAGTCCCTGTGTGAGTAGATATGAATCTATTGTGTATAGTTTTCTAAAATCAAACTTTTAGAATTTGCTTTGGTTCTGGTGATATTTGTCATTTTCATTCTTTTTAAATATGGGCAATTATAATAATAAGTAAGGCTTATCTGTGAGCCAGGCAATGTGCTAAGCACTTGGGTACGTTATCCTATAAATAATAAAATATGTGTAATAGATCCTGAAAGGTACAGATAGAGCTCTTATATACCTTTGTAATAATTCTGTGTGCTCAATATTTGTACTTTAGTATCCACATGTGACAGATGAAAAGGTTTAGGAGGGTAATAGCATAGTTTAAACTCAGCCAGTCTGTATCAGGGTTCTACTTGTCACCACCGCCTTTTTTCTGATTGTCTCTGTCACTCTGGGTCTCAGACAGTGAGAAGACTTTATTTTCCTAACCACTAGAGCCGTGGTGCTCAACTTTTCTAATGCCGCGACCCTTGAATACAGTTCCTCGTGTTGGACACCACAACATGAGGAACTGTATTAAAGGGTCACGGCATTAGGAAGGTTGAGAACAAATTAAAGTTCATGTGTTGGCATCAGAATGGTAAAATAAGGGATTAAAAATTTATTGCTTTGCCACATAAGCTTGCAACTTTGTTTGGTCCTCCTCGTGTGGACCAGCACATGACATTTGAATATAAATTTTTAGCTGTTTTTCACTATATTTATAAACATTAAAGAAAAACAAAAAATATTGTTTTCCTAGTCCCTAAAATTGTGAACATGATGTTTTTTTCTATTGTCATTCTTTTTTTGGGAACTGAATTAAGACATTTTTTAAGCTGATCAGTTTTGAGAAGTTAGAATAATTTGAACTTTCTTGATTTGAGAGGAAAATTCTTTATTGGGAATAGTTTGACAAAGAATGATTTAACTTTCTAATTCATCTTGAAGAGAATTACCTTTTGGTGTCTTATAATAATTGTAGATTAATGCTATATCTGATACTGAAATCTTGGGTTGATTATGTTTATTTCTTTTCAGGACTTTAGGAAGTAAACTTAGTAAAATTACTTGTTTAAATATACTCTTCCAGATTACTGATTTACTAGCTGAGGTTTTTAAGACAAAAACTTAACGTGTTTGTGCATGTATATGAAAGTCTGAAAGTGTTAATATTGGAAGGCGTATTACAGCTCAATCTCATTGTCAGTATCATGCTTTACATTTCCTTTATGTGACTTTTTTACCCTCTTCTCCTTTCCCCCTCTAGGCAGGGGGAGAGGCCCTCTTTCTTTCTTTCTTCTTTTTTAAAAAAATTATTGTTTATTAAATCATAACTTTGTACATTGAATTTATGGGGTTCAGGGTAGTGCTTGATATACAATGTGAAATTCTTATATTGAACTAAGTAACAAATCCATCACAATTATTCTCATTTCTTAAAGTTTTGAAATGTACCATCGCCTCTTTCTTTGATAGTAATGGTTTCTAATACTTTGAGTAGGAACTGGGATACACCTATGTGGAACTGAATGCAAGTGACGCTCGGAGTAAGAACAGTTTGAAGGCAATTGTTGCTGAGTCTCTGGATAATACCAGCATCAAAGGCTTTTATTCAGGTATGTGGCTTTTTGAACTATCTTTGGTTGTTGCATAAGAAAAATAAGTTAATTTCAACCTTTAATAACCAGTGTAGCCAGTATTGAACACTATCATGTTCCAAGCATCCTGCTGAATCCTGGGGCTACGGAGAGTAAGAAAGGGTTTGCGTTGCCCCATAAGGGCAATACTTTTGTCTTTTGTCTTTTTTTTTTTTTTTTTTTTTTTAGATCTTAAGAGGTTTCTGAGAATGTAATAAAAATCTGTACATGCACATATTCATGTACTCTGTATATGATTTTAGAGGATTCACAGGTGAATCTTGTAAAAAAGAAAAGAAGACAAACGACTGTAATACGGTGTGATGAGTGAGGTAATAAAGCCTGTGGATAAAGAACTAATTGTGTTTGAGACATTGGAGTAAAAGGATGATGTTGTTTGACAGGCCTCAAAGAATGAGAACAGAAATGATTTGCAGGCAGTCAGGAGCGATTTAGAGGCCAGTTCAGGAGCAGGGAGTGGAGGTTGGAGGAGGCACCGGGGGAGTGTCCACTGCAGCGGGTCGGAGCTGGGGGGCCAGAGCTCACAGGAGAACAAGATGTCCAAAGTAAGGGCTGCACAGTGGCTACTGAGAATTCATGATGCATTGCTTTGTCACCTGAATTCTTAGTGCTTTCTATGGGAGAGAATCTTTGTTCAAAAGTAGCCGCTCAGGGAATGTTACTCTTAAACGTGGTAGGTATAAGGATGTAAGTTGGTACAACTCTGGAGAACAGTCTGGCAGGATTTCTGAGAGTTAAATTAATCATATCTTTTAAGTCACAGGTTCCAATTCCTGGAATTTAGCTATCATTCTACTTGCGTATGTGTAAAATGATATATATACAGAGGGTTCCAAAAATGTATATACACTTTACAAAAGGAAAAACTTGTATTAAAATGTAATAATATATGCCAATAACAAACCATGAATAAAAGTCACATTGAGCACCTCTTATAATTGCAGAAGTCAAACATGACTTGAGTATTACAAATTTTTTTTTTTTTGGCCAGGGTTTGAACTCCGCCACCTCCAGCATATGGGGCTGGCCCCTACTCCTTTGAGCCACAGGCGCCACCTGAGTATTACAAATTTAATATATCAAATCATCAAAATATATCAAAAGGGGGAAGCTCCTGTGGCTCAGTGAGTAGGGGCACTGGCTCCATATACCGAGGGTGGCGGGTTTGAACCTGGCCCTGGCCAAACTGCAACCCCCTCCTCCTCCCAAAATATATATATATCTCAAATGGTATATTTTCACACGCACCTGTTTTTGGTATGTATCTTTTAACGGATGCCCGAGAGACTGCTTTTTGCCTCTGGGAAGGGAAGCTGGGTGTCCCAGGAAAGGAGTGGGAGGGAGAATTTTTCTCTGCATACTTGTGTGACTTTTGAAGTTTACTGTGCTTTTTATATATAATTTTTTACAAAGCAGGTTTGTGAACAGTTGTTATTTGCTCTTGTCCCATCCCCTTACCCCCAACCTGGGACAGGTGGAAGCATGAAGCATGCCCTCATCATGGACGAGGTGGACGGCATGGCAGGCAGTGAGGACAGGGGAGGGATTCAGGTACGCAGGGAGGGAGCTTTAGATTTTTACAACATTTAATTATCATATGGTGATATTAATGGCAATTAATAAATTAATTAAACTTATTACACTTTTGAGGAAGTTCTTTTTTTTTTTTTTAACTTTTTAGTAGTATCCAAGTGTTCTGTAGCTTAGGATTTTTTTTTTTTTTTTAGAACAACAAAAATAGCGCACAGTTTGTTTTGTTTGTTTTTTGAGACAGAGTCTCACTATGTCGCCCTCAATAAAGTGCTGTGGCATCATAGCTCACAGCAACCTTCAACTCTTGGGCTTAAGTGATTCTCTTGCCTCAGCTTCCCATGTAGCTGGGACCACAGATGCCCACCAAAATGCCCGGCTATTTTTTGTTGCGGTTGCCATTGTTGTTTAGCAGGCATGGGCTGGATTCAAACCCGCCAGGCCTGGTGTATGTGGCTGGCGCCGTAACCACTGAGCTATGGGCGCTGATCCAGCCCATAGTTTCTTTAGCTTATAGTTCTCCTAAAATTGAGAATAGCTCAGAAAGGTTTTGAAACCTAAAATACAATGTGTGGTATTTGTTATTTTTATTTTTATTTATTTATTTTTTTATTGTTGATGATTCATTGAGGGTACCAGAGACCAGGTTACATTGATTGCGTTTGTTAGGTAGAGTCCCTCTTACAATTGTGGTTATTTGTTATTTATTTATTTTATTTTTTTATTGTTGGGGATTCATTGAGGGTACAAGAAACCAGCTTACACTGATTTCATTTGTTAGGTATAGTCCCTCTTACAATTGTGGTTATTTGTTATTTTTTAAGTAATTATTTTTGTGTTGCAAATTTGCCTTCTAGGAATTAATTGGCCTCATAAAACTTACTAAAATCCCCATTATATGTATGTGCAATGACAGAAATCATCCCAAGATCCGCTCTTTGGTTCATTATTGTTTTGATCTTCGTTTTCAAAGACCTCGAGTTGAACAGATTAAGGTACGATGAATGGGATTGTTCACTATGAATGGGATTATTTTCCCATCACACCATTCTGTGTATTTAAGGGTCAGTTTTTAAAAGTGCCTAATAAATATTTTTAAAATGTCTGATTATGAGTTTTTTAAAAAAACATTGAAGATTCCTCTTCTTGTTAATTTCAGGGTGCTATGATGTCTATTGCATTCAAAGAGGGTTTAAAGATTCCTCCTCCAGCTATGAATGAAATAATTTTGGGAGCTAATCAAGACATCAGACAGGTAAAATAAATATATATTCTATGACAGTTGTGGATTCTGTTGAATTAGGTCTCCAGCCTTGCAGAGAGTGGGGGAAAAGCAGTATTTTCCATCCTGACTTTGTCTTATTTGTGATCCTTTTAGGTTTTACATAATCTGAGTATGTGGTGTACAGGAAATAAGGCATTGACCTATGACCAGGCGAAGGCTGATTCTCACAGAGCCAAAAAAGATATCAAACTGGTAAAATAAATTTTTATTTCTTACTTTCTCAAACCAAAATGCTTCTTGTTTTGTAGGTATTAATACAAATAGTTATTATAGTTCTTTGATATACCTGTAGAACTCATGGATGTTTATAATAAAAGCTATAGACAGCTGCTGAAAGTATTTTTGATACGAATTTCTCCTCAAAGATGATGATGTGTATCATACATTTTGAGAATGGAGTACGTTTTAATTAAGCTTTAGCTGTATAAAATGGCTTTTCCAGAGTTTTTGACATAATGGCTTTGTATTTTAAATGGTTCTGCACTCTTCGTAATAATGTTTCAGATCTTTTAGTTTAATAAGCTCTCCAAAACTAGAGGTCTGTGTCAGTTACCTCTGTGTTCCATTTTACCTAGTCAGTAGTTAGAATTTGTTATGTGAGTAATGATTAAGCAGATTAAAAAAAATTAATAGTTTATTGTTTAGAGCAGTTTTAGGTTCCTACAAAATGGAGTGAAAGACAGAGCTCCCAGTCCCCTCCCGCCCCAGTGTACATCGCCCTCCTGCCGTTAGTACCCTCACCTGTCTTTCACAGGCATTAAACCTGCACAGACTCAGGCTCACCCAGTCCACAGTTCGTAGCAGCCTTTCCTCCTGGCCGTGTCCATTCCATGGTGTTTGAACTCACCACCTCTGGTATATGGGGCCAACGCCCTCCTCCTTTGAGCCACAAGTGCCACCCATTCCATGGTGTTTAACAACTGTATGGTGACATGTCCCCACTGTTACGGCATCATGCAGAGTAGTTTGCTTGCCGTGAAACTCCTGCGTGCTCTGCCTCTTCCTTCCTCCCTCTCGGTGAACCCCTGGCCACTAGTGATCATTTTCTTATTTCCATAGTTTTGCCTTTTCTGGGATATCATGCAGTTGGAGCCAACAACATGTAGTCTCTTCAGATTGGCAATTGAGGCTGCTCCATGTCTTTTCATGACCTGACAGCTCATTACTTTTAATTATTTAATATTATTAGATTGTCTGGATGTGTCATAGTTTTTTGTCCATTCACCTTGGTTGTTTCCAACTTTTTGCAGTTATGAGTAAAGCTGCTGTAAACATCTGTTTGCAGTGTTTTGCGTAGACATAGTTTTCATTTTGGTAAAATATGGAGCAGTATAATCACTGAATCATGTAGTAAGAATATGTTTGGTTTTGTAAGAAACTATTCAACTGTCTTCCAAAGTGTCTGTACCATTTTGCATTCCTAACAGCCATGAAGGAGAGTTCTCGTTATTCCACATGCTAGCCAGCATTTGGTGTTGGCCGTGTTTTGGATTTTGTTTATTCTAATGTGTGTGTCCTCCCTCTTTTTAGGGCCCATTTGATGTTGCCCGGAAAGTGTTTGCAGCTGGAGAGGACACTGCTCATATGTCACTTATGGATAAGTCAGATCTCTTTTTTCATGATTATTCAATAGCACCCCTGTTTGTCCAGGAGAACTACCTCCATGTGAAGCCTGTAGCTGCAGGGTGAGTGTTCAGAGCTAGTGAGGGGCAGGGCTAGTACCCTCCCAGCCCTGCGGAGGCCAAACACCTGGTTGTGGAGAGTGTAATCCAGACTGGTTCTTTCCCGCAGGGGTGACGTGAAAAAGCACTTGATGCTTTTAAGCCGAGCAGCAGATAGCATATGTGATGGTGACTTAGTGGACAGTCAGATCCGGAGTAAGCAAAACTGGAGTCTTCTGCCCACACAGGTAATAAAAGTACAGACTCTGCTTTAGTTAAAGAGGATAAAATGCTGTTAGTGCCTGTGACTGTTTGAAATACGAGGTAAATAGTCTGGCTCTTGTAGCAAAAATCCAGTCTGTTAAAGACTAAAATACCCTGGGCTCTACTGTGTGACTTGGACTGAAACACTCTGGGTTCTACTGTGTGACCTGGACTTAAATACCCTGGGCTCTGCTGTGGGACCTGGACTGAAACACTCTGGGTTCTACTGTGTGACCTGGACTGAAATACCCTGGGCTCTACTATGGGACCTGGACTGAAATACCCTGGGCTCTACTCTGTGACCTGGACTGAAACACTCTGGGCTCTACTGTGGGACCTGGACTTAGTTTCAGTGCTTCAAAAATGTTTTTATGTAAATGGACATGTGGCAATAGGAAGGTTAGATTTTGGTTGTAAGTGAATCCAGAGATTCATTTGCTCTATTTTACTTTAAGAATCCTTGTTTTGGGGCAGGGGTGGTTCTCGGTTCTCAGTGGGGGGGTCACTGAGTAGCTCCTCCTCGAAGATGTGCAGCCAGGGCAGCTCAGCAGCTGTCTCTCTGATGCGAGACTTCTGATTTTCTTCCTTACCAGAGAGAGAGCTTTATCTGCAGAGTTAGTGGCCTGAGTTATAAGCAAGGGGACTTGCAGGAGGCCTTTGCTTCTCTTCTCCTTCCACATTGCTTGAAAACAGAAATCAGAAACTCAGTGTAGAGATACAGAATCTTTTTTTTTTTTTTTTTTTTGAGACAGAGCCTCAAGCTGTCACTCTGTATAGAGTGCTATGGCATCACAGCTCACAGCAACCTCCAATTCCTGGGTTCAAGCGAGTCTCTTGCCTCTGCCTCCCAAGTAGCTGGGACTACAGGCGCCCGCCATTTTTTGGTTGCAGCCATCATTGTTGTTTGGCGGGCCCCGGGCTGGATTCGAACCCGCCAGCTCAGGTGTAAGTGGCTGGCGCCTTAGCTGTTGAGCCACAGGCGCCGAGCCTTTTTGTGTGTGTTTTAAAAGTTTTTTTTTTTTTTTTGAGACAGAGTTTCAGTATGTTGCTCTCTGTAGAGTGCAGGGACGTCCCAGCTCACAGCAGCTTCAAACTCTTGGGCTTAAGTGATTCTCTTGCCTCAGCCTCCCAAGTAGCTGGGACTACAGGTGCTGGCCATAGCGCCCGGCCATTTTTTGTAGTTGTTGTCATTGTTGTTTAGCAGGCCTGGGTTCGAACATAGACTTCCCATTCTTCAATCCCTCACTGCTGTTGGTTGTTTATGTTGAAGACCATCTGTTCCTCTTAAGCCAATTTTTTGCTATTACATTGGCATTCATGAGGTAACTGGCCTGTTGAGATAAGTTGAAGAGGCTCACTTGGCATGAAGATCTCTCTGAGGGCCATAAACAACATGTATAGACCCAGGCGTGTCCTGAATCTGTTGTCTTCTCCGGGAGAAGTTTCATACACCAACAGGTCAGAGACGGAGAGGGCCTGACTGCCCTGTAAGTAGATACCTGGGACAGTCTTGCTTCTTTTTCTAAAATGCTTGAAAATCAACAGCTGCTAAAGGAGTAACTTTGTACTGAATATAAATTCTGGACTACAATTGATTTTTTTTTTTTTTCTTCCTTCAGGCCATTTATGCCAGTGTTCTTCCTGGAGAGTTGATGAGGGGCTACATGACCCAGTTTCCTAGCTTTCCGAGCTGGCTGGGGAAGCACTCGTCTACGGGCAAATATGATCGTATTACTCAGGACCTAGCATTGCACATGAGTCTCAAGTGGGTAGTCTTGCTCCATTTCTGGCATTTTATTGGTGTGGTATATTTAGCTTTTATCCAGTGAGAGTGGCAGGAGTCAAAAGATTTTAGTTTTGATTTTATTGCTTACTAAATAAATGATCTTGGATAATAAGTTCCTTATATTCTATGGGCCTCAGTTTTTATCATATGTAATCAGTATAGCAGTTGGTTTACCTCTTGAAAGATACTTTGGAGAATAAAGCCAGATGATAAATAATAGGATAATATTTTTTTTTCTCACCTTGGTGGTAAGATAGGATTTTTATTAGAAGTTAGAAAGGAATACAGAAGAAGTAAAAAGCACCAGAGCTTCTGGAAGGGGGCAAGAACTCAGAATAAATTTTAAAGACTATATAAATCTGAGATAGTGCTATGATTTTTTGTTATTGTGACTGTGCCTATTACTTGTGAGAAGTTATTCACACAATAACCTACTTGCCTCAGCATCCCAAGTAGCTGGGACTACAGGCGCCTGCTTCAGAATCACAATAGGAAAAAATCGAACTATTTAAATAAATGAACTAGTTTTTTACCTATTGTACTGATAACTGATGTACTCATTTGGGATGAAGAAAACAGTGTGGCATGTAACAGGAGGCAGCCACTCAAGTAATTGACAACTAAAGTGCTTGGAAAACTTTAGAAGAGTTTAAAAATACTTACATTTTGTCGAACTTTGTTAAAGTTTAGAAACTTGGAAAATGTGCATGGACACAATGAGTAAGTGGTGTTTGGGGATTTATTGTTATCTGTGAAGAACTACTTGAGCAATCTTAATTCCCTTTTTGGTCCCTGGAGAAGATATTAATTTATCTTTTCTTGAGACAATCTCACTCTGTCACCTGGGATAGAGTGCAGTGGTTACTGGAGCTCACCGTGACCCCAAACTCCTGGGCTCAAGTGATCCTCTCCTTGTCTCAGCTTCCTGAGTATCTGGGGACACAGGTGCATGGCCTGAAGTTCAGCTGATTTTTCTGTTTTTAGTAGAGACAGAGATATAGCAAGGTCTCCCTCTTGCTCAGACTGGTCTTCAACTCCTGAGCTCAAGCAATCCTCCTGCCTCAGCCTCCCCCAAATATTCTTAGATCCACCCATAACTCTCTTTCCTTTTTTTTTTTTTTAGACAGTCTCACTATTTTTAAAGATGAGGTCTCGTTCTAGCTCAGGCCTCCCAGAGTGCTAGGATTTACAGGCATGAGCCACTGCGTCTGGCCTCACCCATAACTTTTGGTTAGAGCTGAACAGGGCAAGTGCCTTTTTTTCTTATATAATTCCACTCCTCTTCCTAGCCTATGCAGTAAGTATTTTTTGCTGCCTATATATTAGTTTTCTGTAGCTGCTTTAACAAATTACCACAAATACAAGGGTTTAAATTCAAAGCAATACAAATATATTGTCATCTTGAACTGAGATTATCTTGGGTTATCTGGGCGTGCCCAGTGTAATCTCCAGGGTTCTTGGGAGAGGGGACAGCAGGGTCAGAGTCATTGAAGACGCTGTTCACCTGGCTCAGAAGTTGGGGAAAGGGACCAACCCAAGGAAAGCAGGTGTTCCCTGAAAGCTGGCAAAGGCTGCGTTTCTCCAGTCTTCTCATTGGCAGAGCTGAATGCCTGCCTCCATTTTTAAAGGTCACGCACCCTCTGCCCTAGGGGAGTCCCTCATGGATGCGCTCACTGTATTCCTTAGGGACATCAGATGGCACCTTGAGACTTCTAGGTTTAATGCTCTGTAATTCCTTTTTTGGGGGGTTTTGTTTTTTTTTTTTTGAGGCAGAGACTCATGTTGTCACCCTTGGTAGAGTGCTGTGGCATCACAGCTCACAGTAACCCCCAATTCCTGGGCTTATGCGATTCTCTTGCCTCAGCCTCCCAAGTAGCTGGGACTACAGGCGCCCGCCACAATGCCCAGCTTTTTTTTGGATGCAGTAGTCGTTGTTTGGCAGGCCTGGGCTGGATTTGAACCCAAGGGCTCTGGTGTATGTGGCTGGCGCCTTAGCCTCTTGAGCTACAGGTGCCAAGCCAATGCTCTGTAATGATATTAGCAGATGGCCATACTGTAACAAATTGTAAGGGATTAATCTTAGAAAATGGTTCTTGGGTACTGTGGCTTAGGGACTTACACCACTTCAAGTACTTATGAGCTTGACTGTGGAAGACTAAATCTAGAGGAAATGGGTGAATTAAAATAGAGTTTTAAAAACTCTTTGTCTAGGTAATAAAACATGGGGGCAGATTAGGCTTCTGATCAGAACTGTGTGGCTTCTTGTGGGTAAGGAATTCAGTTATCTGAAGACAGGAGCAGGACCCATAGGTAATTGCTAAAGAGTCATTTCTTTTCTGTTTCTAATGTGGGTTCTGATGACAACGGCTTTTGAGATTTCTTGTTTTAAATATGTGTATGTAGATATAATTAGTTTGAAGGGAGGGAGGAGTCATCTGACTTGGAAAGATTTAGGATGGTGTGGCATTTGAAATAATATTTTGTTCAGTTATTTTCTGTCTTTAAGAAAGGACAACATTTATAAGAGGGAAATAATAACATTCTTGTTCTCAGTAGATCAGAGACTGTTTCCCTAGTCTTCCCCTGGCCAGTATGGATCACTTTTTGATTCTGCAGGAACATTCTCTGCCGTTTTCCTAGATTTGGAGAAAACCCTGCCCTGGAAATGGAAGATTTGAGAATAACACTATTAGGACATGTGAGGGAAACATTCATATGTGATACTGTGTTATAGTCAGAGGTTAAAAGGTGTTAAACACACGGAAGAAGTGGCAGCATCACAGGAGGCTGGAAACTTCCTTGTCTTGTACTGATGTTTTTAACATTTTGGAACTTAGAGTAATCTCTGTGGCTGTAAACACATGTGAACACACTGCTGTTGCCTGGGCTGTAAGAGTAGGATGGAAGTAGAACTCACATTTCTTTTTTCCGGTCACTAATCAGGCAAGTAGAAAATTCCCTTTGAGCACATTGACATGTTTCCATTGCCTGGGTGATGTGGTGCTGGACTTTCCCCATACGAGCTCGCTGGTAAGCAGTAGGCAGCCCACTGAAGATTATTGCCATTGGATGGATCTGGGAGGCCAATGCAGGTAGATTGCTTGAGCTCAGGAGTTCAAGACCACCCTGAGCAAGAGTGAGACCCCAGTCTCTACTAAAAATAGACTAGCAGGTATCATGCTGGACACCTGTAGTCCCAGCTACTAGGGAGGCTGAAGCAAGGTGTTCACCTGATCCCAAGAGTTTGAGTTTGGTATGAGCTATGATGATACCATGGCACGCTACCCAGGGC
>CAUYON010111413.1:0-10940 GCA_963573935.1 Arctocebus calabarensis | reverse complement strand
GTATGTGGCTGGCCTTAGCTGCTTGAGCTATAGGCACTGAGCCTCTCTTTGATTATTTATTTATTTATTTATTTATTTATTTATTTATTTATTTATTTATTTTTGAGGCAGAGTCTCAAGCTGTTGCCCTGGGTAGAGTGCAATGACATCACAGCTCACAGCAACCTCCAATTCCTGGGCTCAGGCGAGTCTTTTGCCTCCGCCTCCCAAATAGCTGGGACTATAGGCGCCTGCCACAATGCCTGGCCATTTTTTAGTTGCAGTCGTCACTGTTGTTTGGCAGGCCTGGGCTGGATTCAAACCCACCAGCTCATGTGTACGTGGCTGGCGCCTTAGCCTGTTGAGCCACAGACACTGAGTCTACAAAAACTTTTAAAATATAAAACAAAAACATAGCTCCCTAAGCCACAGGTGCCCTGTGGAAGAGTCTAGAATAGGCAATGGGCTCAAACTGTTCCTACACCATGTGTGAAGTATGTGACCTTTTTTTTTCTTTTTTTGAGACAGAGCCTCACGCTATCACCCTGGATAGAGTGTTGTGGCATCACAGCTCACAGCAACCTCCAATTCCTGGGCTCAAGCAAGTCTCTTGCCTCCGCCTCCCAAGAAGCTGGGACCACAGGTGCCCGCCACAACACCCGGCAATTTTATGGTTGCAGCCGCCATTGTTGTTTGGCAGACCGGGGGCTGGATTCGAACCCACCAGCTCAGGTGTACGTGGCTGGCACCTTAGCCTGTTGAGCCACAGGCGCCGAGCCATGAAGTATGTGACCTTGGGCGTGTCATAGGCCCTCTCAGACTTTGTTTCCCCTGATGCAATTGCCGATGGCAGCACTGAAGGAAGGAGTTAACCAGCCTGACAAGGTGAGCACCCAGCAAAGTGGGCTGTTGGTGGTCACTTCCTATGGTTTTCATTATTCCAAGCAAGAGGGGCGCTCTGAAGAGGGCAGTGGCAGGACACAGTGAAGGCTGAGCTCAAGTGGCTGGAGGTATCCAAACCCTGAATAAAGAGAGTTGGCCCTTAGCCAGCTCCTGGGAGGCCTTGGAATGTCCTGCCTGATAAAAGTGTCTTGGTTTACTTGGGGCCTTGGGCCACTTGGTATCAATTTGACCTCTGCAGGGGCTGGATACTAAGGTCAGCCTCCATGCCTACATGACTGACCCCATTAAAAACCCTGTTCACCAAGGCTCATGTGAGCAACCCTGGTTGGCAATGCTCCTTGCATGTTGTCACACATCTTTGCTGGGAGAATTAAGCACTGCCTAGATGACCCCACTGAGCCAGGATAGCTGGGACCTCACACCTACTCTCTCCTGGATTCTGCCTCACGTGCTTTTTTCCTTTGCTGAACTTAGTCACCATCCTTTCACTGTAATAACTTGTTACTGTAATAGCTTTTCTGAACCCTGTGAGTCCTTGCCAGCATCACTGACCCTAAACGTGGTCTTGGGGCTTCCCAAGGCAGGTTACTGGGAGGTCCAGGAGGGGAAAGCTGAGAATTTGCCTTGCAGACACCATCTTTCCTGGAGTTCTCCCTCTTTCTGGATGTTCCTTGTTCATGCCTTTCACTGGTTCCAGTTCCTCTTTCTGATATCTCAAGGTTAGTGCCTCTCCCCCACCCACTCCCGCTGCCCTGGGCTCAGTCTCAGGCTTCTCTTTTCTGTGTATACTTGCAAAGAACTAAATGTTGTGTCCCCCTAAAATTCATATATTGAAATCCTAACCCCCAGTGTGATGGTATGAGGAGGTGAAGCCTTTGGGAGTTAATTAAATAATCAGGGTGGAGCCCCCACAAACAAGATCAGTACCTTTATCAAAGAGACCCCAGAGAGATTTTTTGCCCCCTTTTGCCTTATAAGGACATTGCAAGAAAGACCATCTAAGAACCAAGCTCACCCCAGACATCAACTCTACTGGCACCTTGATCTTGGGATTTCCCTGCCTCCAGAACTATAAGAAATATACATTTCTTAGTTAAGCCACCAATCTATAGTATTTTTGTTATAGCAACCTGAATGGCCTGAGACAACACTGATTTCCTCGCTTGTCATTTAGTACCATCTAGCTCCTCCTAGAGCTGTTTCTCAGCCCAGACCTCTCCCTTCACCTCCAGATCCACATACTCTACCTGGCTGAGACCAAGGAGCTCAAACTTCTCAGCCCAAAACTGAGCTCTCAATCCTCCCAGCAGATCTTTCCCTCATCTTCTACCATGGTCTTCTGCATCTCAGTAAACAGCAGCTCCATTCTTCAGGAAGCTCAGGCTTGACCTGCTGGAGGCAGCCCCTGACTCCACTCTTTCCCATACTGCTGCCCGCCCGGCTGCACCCCAGCAAATTCAGGTGCCTTCCAATACAACCAGCATGTGAACACTTGCCACCACTTCCACTGCTGTCACTCATGTTGGAGCTTCCATTATCTCCATAGTAGACTTTTTTTTTTTTGTAGAATTGGAGTCTCACTTTATCACCCTTGGTAGAGTGCCAAAGCGTCACACAGCTCACAGCAACCTCCAGCTCCTGGGCTTAGACAATTCTCTTGCCTCAGCCTCCCAAGTAGCTGGGACTACAGGCACCAGCCACAACGCCCAGCTATTTTTCTGTTTTGCAGTTCAGCTGAGGCTGGGTTTGAACCCATCACCTTTGGTATATGGGGCTGGCGCCCAACTCGATGAGCCACAGGCACCGCTCCCACAGAAGATTCTTTAATAGGTCTCTTTGCCTCTGAATGTCTATTTGCCTACTTGGCAGCCAGAAGAATCTTGTTAGCAACTAACTCAGCTCACAGCCCTCCTCTGCTCAGAGCCCTACTACTGCTCCCAGATCACTGAGAGTCAAAGCAAAGTCTTCATGATGGTCCATAAGGCCCAGTACCAACCGCCCCTATTACTTATCTGTCCTTATTTTCCACCCTCCCCACTCACTCACTCACTTCCAACCACAGTGGCCTCCTCACTATTCCTCAACACTCCAGGCCCACTCTCGCCTCAGGACCTTTGCACTTGCTATTTCCTCTGCCTGGAACATCATTGCACACACTTCCATCAGGCTCATTTCCTTTCTTCACTCAGATCTTAACCCACCCGTGACCTCCTCAGGGAGCCTTTCCCTGACCACTCTGTCTAAAACTTGCCCTAAAAGATGGCTCGGCACCAATAGCATGGTGGTTACAGTGCCAACCACATATACCAAGGCTGGCAGGCTCAAACCCAGACCAGGCCAGCTAAACAACAATGACAAATGAAACAAACAAACAAAAAATAGCCGGGCCTTGTGGCAGGCACCTGTAGTCCCAGCTTCTTGGGAGGCTGAGGCAAGAGAATAGCTTAAGCCCAAGAGTTTGAGGTTGCTGTGAGCTGTGACACCACAGCACTCTACTGAGGGTGACATAATGAAACTCTGACTTGAAAAAATAAACAAATAAATAAATAAAATTTGCCCCCATATTGTCCCTCCTTTTTTTTGAGACAGTCTGTCTCTGTCATGCTAGGTAGAGTGCTGTAGCATCATAGCTCACAGCAACCTCAAACTCCTGCGCTCAAGAAATCCCTTTGCCTCAGCCTCTCAAGTAGCTGGAACTACAGGCACCTACCACAATGCCCAGCTAGTTTTTATTATTTTTAGTAGAGATGGGGTCTCATTCTTGCTCAGACTAGTCTTGAACTTCTGAGCTCAAGCAATCCATCCACCTCAGCCTTCCAGAGTGCTGGGATTACAGGCGTGAGCAATAGTGCCCAGCCCATTTTGTCCTTCTTTATCCTGCCACTCTACTTCCCTGTTCTTCATAGCACTGACCACTACCAGGAATCATATTTTATATTTATTTCATTCTTGTCTCCTAAACTGGAATGATGGCAATTTGAGAGTGTGGCTTCATCTGTCCTATTCATTGCTGAATCCCCAGTGCTTAGAACAGGGCCAGGCTTCAAGTGTCAGTGAATATTTGTGAATGATTGGATGAGCAAACAAGTGTCATTGGGCTAGAGGGGCCCAATCCTCACCTGCAGCTGAGCCAGGATGTGGTGGTAGTGGTACAGGGTGCAGAAGTCCACATGGGTCGAGAATGCCTCCAAAGCCGCCTTCTCTGCTGGACTTGAGTGGAATTCCTGTTACCTCAGGAAGCAAAACTTCTCTGTAGGCCTTTCCCCATGGAGAGGAATTCTTTCGCTGGTGTCCCATACATACAATCAGAACTCTGGACTTTTTAAAATTTTGTTTTGGTTGATGGGGCAAGGTGATGACCAATTTTACTGACCAAGAGACTGAGGCAACCTGACATTGTGAAAAACAGATGGCTTAACTCACCAACATTCCCTCAATGCTTATTATATGCCAGGAACTGTTTGTGAGCATAACACCTTCCAGAGGATGCAAGAAGGGTGATGGAATTATAACTCCCATTTGTTTGGAGGGAGAAACTGAGACTCAAGAAAGTCACTCACTTGCTGAGAGCCACAATATCTTCATGAGTTAACTCCAATCTAGGACTGCCTGACTAGAGAACACACATGTGGAACCACTTCTTTGCATTTCCTATTTCTGCCCTGGGTGAATGTGATCACAGCCCCTTTCTCAGAGGGCTATGGTGAGAATATGATGACATCACATGTGTCCACATATATATATGTGTTTATGTAGTATTTACATGTATATTTGTATGAGTGAGTGAATAGGCACCCAGCTCACTCTGAAAACTGAGCAAAAGCCTCACTTGCCTCATCCTAGTCCTGGGACACCTCTGGAGTCAATCATTGTGGTTCAAGTTGGGCCACAATGCTGTGGTCTTGGGTAAGTCACTTTTCTCCAGCATGCTTCAGTTAACTTAGGTGTAAAATGTGGGAATTTGGTTTGTAGTATAGTTTAGGCCAGGCATTTCTGGAAGGCCTATCGACCAGAGTCCAAGTTCCTCAAACGCCTCAAGGCTAACAATATCCTAGTGGTGTACACAGGACATCTGGCACCCGACAGATTCAAGGCTAGAATTTTGAGGGTCCTGTTGACCAGAGTCCGGGATCCTGTGCCGCCCCTCCTTTAAGGTGGCACAGATGGCCATTTGTTACCTGGTGGCTGAGAACAGAAGATCTAGCAACCAAAGATTACTATTGCCTGAGTCCTGCCCAGGCATGGATAGAAATCAGTGAAATCACCGAAGCAAATTAGGCATGTTTATCCCCAATTTGTAAAGTATAAGTTGTAATCACACGGTATGCCTGCGTGATTTTCCTTTCCTTTGTTTCGCTTCTTCTGACTGTTAATGATTACTTGAGGTGCCTTGCCTTAAATAGACTCAAACTAAGCTTATACATTATGCTGGTAACATTTTATTTATTTATTTATTTATTTTTTGCAGGTTTTGGCGGGGGCTGGGTTTGAACCCACCACCTCTGGCATATGGTGCCTGTGCCCTACTCCTTTGAGCCACAGGCACCACCCATGATTTATGATTTTTGATTGAATAAAGAGACCTATTGAATAAAGAGAGAATGGCCCAGTGCTGCACTTGCTAGCTGCACTTGAGATGCTGCTGGCTTACTGTGTGCCCCTCACAGGCTCCCATCGGTTATTTCACTTGAGATTACTGAGGCTGAGTTTTTTCCTCGCCTCAACTGCCCTCAGTGCAGATCCAGCAAAGGTTGTGGGGACCCACGCCCCCACAGTAAAATGAGGATGACGGTGGATAGATCTCTTATTGGGTTGTTCTTGCTATTCAATTATACATGTAAAAAGTTTGTCATGGTCCCGCAGAGAAAGGGCTCAAATAGCGTAATAATAAGTATGATTATAGTTTTGTGACTATGTGGATACAATTATTAGGTAGTAGAAATAATACTGACCAGGATGGTTATTATACCCATTTTACAGATGGAAAAAAAAAATTACCTCTGGAGTGCCAGTTCGAACTCCCCAATCAGTTTTGAATCAGGGATGGACGCTGCATCTTTACTTGGGAGGACTTGCCTCTGCTTTCCAACTCATCTCGCGCCCACTTGGGACTGTGAGGGGACCAGAAACTACAACTCCCAGGAGGCGCCAGGGCAGCCCTCTGCAGCACACAGGGCTCCGCTGCCGCGAAGCCTGCCGGGAATCGTAGTCCCCAGGCTCTCGGACCCAGGACGGGCGGTACCTGTATCAGGAGGCGGAGCAGCTGCTCCTTGGAGAACGGAATGAAGCGCTCACGGTACTGCTGGGCCCAGTCGCGGGGCTCCGTGGGGTTCCACATCTTGCGATACTCCCCCATCTTGGCCGCCAGCGACGACACGGCCCGGGGGGTCCCAAGGAGCGCGGGCAACAGGGGCCATACTCGGACCCTGACCCCCCAGGCTCCCTGGGTCACAAGCTGCATGGCCCGACCCTTTCCCCAGAGCCTAAACCAGAGGGGAATGGGCAGGAGTCAATGTCATCTGGAAGAAAAGCGCCTTCTCCACTTCCACGTCCCGCCTGGTAGGGGCCGTCCCTACCTCAGGTTGGGCACAGAGCCCATCCGCCCCTCTCTTGCAGTCCCCTCCCATACTGCTTAGTTGGCCTGGATCTCAGATTGCGGCCAAGGGTCTTAGGCTTCGGGCCGTTTTGCAGACCCAGAGACCCTGTAGTGGGACAACTGTTCAGGGTCTAGATGACGAAGTGGATCTTAGGAAGAATAGGAAATGCTCTGAAAAGCTACCTAGGGAGTAGCAGGGTCACCCTCCCCTGCCATGCAATCCTCCTCCCTCTCCCTCACCTTAGCCAACGTGTGACTGTCATTGAGTCTCCTGCTCATGTGCAGGAGAGCGTCCTGGACCCCAGATGTTTGGCTTCAGCTGGCAGTACAACGCATGCGTAAAGAATGGGTCCTTGCGTGCAGTTTCTTTCACCCTTACCTCAATTGTGCATGCGCGGTCTGTAGGCCTTGCCCCACCACTAGCCTCGTTTGGGCACGGCGCATGCGCCGAAGAAGTGTCTCCTTAGCCGCTTCTTCAAAAGGAAGGGGCGGGGCAGGCGCGAGACTCCCCGGAGGGATGGAGTGGGGCAGTACTCGCGCGCAGCCAGCCAACGGCGAGCAGCCCAACGTCCGCTAAAGCCACTCCCTCATCCCTGTCTGCTCCTGAGTAGGCGGGAAAAGAAAGGGGCGGGACTTGGGATCAGCCAATCAGCTGAGGAACGAAAAGGCGGGAAAAAGCGGAACCCAGAGAAGCCTGAGGGCGTCGGGGACCGGGAGAGGAGGGCGGGCGGAAGGAAAAGCGGGCCGCCAGGTGACGAAGACTGGCCCTCCACAGAAGGAGTGGCCCTTTTTCAGGGGAGAGTCACCCCACGCCCCAGCACTCCCATTCCTCATCCTTAAAGGGGAGACTTCAATTTTAAGGTAGCCTAGTGCCGGGGGTGCAGCCATCTCAGTTTCCAGGCCCCCCACAGATCTGAGGTCCACACTCCCCAGTTGAGGAGATACACGTTTACGAAGATGGAGGTGTATGCTAAAGGGAGGCCCCCATTCCGGGAGTTAGCCCCAATCTACAAGGAAAGCCTAAAATATGCCCTGAGGTGCCTGGGTACTGTCACCCCCCAACCTGAAAGAGATCCCTCAGGTTCAGACCTCCCAGGGGTTCTGAGCTCGACTGTGGCACCCCCGGCTCCCCAGAAAACGCCACCTTTGTCCTCTCTCTGAGGGAACATGGGCCCTAAGCTGGGGACATGGCCGCGTTGCCCGGGCCTCTCCGCGTCCCTTGTCCCGGCTCCCTACCCTGGATGTCCTCCAGCAGCCCAAGCCCTGGAGCGCATTCCCCACTTCTGGAGCCCAGAGCAGCCCCACCACTGTGTCCCCCACTCCTAGGACCCCCTCAGCCCACACCCCTTCCTAGGACACCCGCAAGGACCACCCCTTCCTCCCAGCCCGCACCCCACTCGGGACTCTCCAGTGACCCCTAACCCTCTACTCGCGGGACCCTCCGCACCCTGATACTGCGCTCCCGGCTCCTGGGACCCCCCGCAGCCCCGACCCAGCCCCCCCTCTGTGCGTCCCGCAGCAGCCGAGCCCAGAGTGGCCTGGACCCCCCACACGGCGGCGCCCAGCGCCCCGCTCCCGTCTCTCAGGGTCCCGGGAGGACAGTGGCAGCCATGCACGTCCCCGAGAGCCTCCAGGACCTGGCCGACAGCGAAGCCGTGCGGTTCGTGAGGAGGCCCAAGACCGCCGCGCGGATCTGCGCAGGGGTGAGGCCTGGGGGGAGGGGGTCTGCCTTGAGCCCCGGGAACGGTCGGTGGGACAGGAGGCAGCAAGAAGCAAATAGCGCCCAATTCTCAGAGCAAGAGTTGACCCCACAGCAGATACTGTAAGCTCCACAGCAGATACTGTAAGCCGGCTTTTTTTTTTTTTTTTTTTTGAGACAGAATCTATCACCCTGGGTAGAGTGCCATGGCGTCCTCAAATTTCTGGGCTCAAGTGATCCTCTTCTCTTAGCCTCCCAAGTAGCTGGGACTACAGGCAGCCGCCAAGATGCCCGGCTAGTTTTAGAGACTGGGGGGGTGGGGGGGGTTAAGTATGTGCTGCCCATGCTGGGCACCGTGGCTCATACCTATAATCCGAGCATTCTGAGAGGCCAAGGCTTGTGAATCACCTCAGCTCAGGAGTTCAAGACCAGCCTGAGAAAGAGTGAAACCCTGTCGCTAAAAATAGCAGGGAGTTGTGTTGGGCATCTATAATCCCAACTACTGGGGAGGCTGAGGCAGAAGGATCTCTTGACCCCAAGAGTTCCAGGTTGCTGTGAGCTATGATGCGACAGCACTGTACTCAGAGCGACAGAGTGAGGCTCTGTCTCAAAAAATAAATAAAACTATGCTGTCCTAAGATGTAGCCACCGCCATATGTGGCTACTTCAATTTGTACCAATTTGCACTAATTAAAAATATTCTGTTCTGTAGTCACAGCAGCAACATTTTAGGTGCTCAAAAGCCGTATGTGGGGCCCAGCACCTGTAGCTCAGCAGCTAGGGCACCAGCCACATACACCAGGGCTGGTGGGTTTGAACCCAGCCCAGGCCTGGCAAACAACAATGGCAACTACAACAAAAAAATAGCAGGCATTGTGGCCGGTGCCTGTAGTCCCAGCTACTTGAGAGACTGAGGCAACAGAATCACTTAAGTTCAAGAGTTTGAAGTTGCTGTGAGCTGTGATGTCACAGCACTCTACAGAGGGTGACATAGTAAAACTCTGTCTCAAAAAAAAAAAAAGCCATATGTGGCTGGATGGCTCTCAAATTGGACGGCACAAATATGGAACATTTTCATTATGCCAGAAAGTTCCATCAGACAGCATTGGCTAAAGTCACAAAGTAAGAGAAAGAGCTACGATTCAAACTGGGGTCTCTTAGATGTCAGAGTCCATTCAGTTTCCACCTCTCAGGTGAGGGAGGAGGAGAGAAATAGGGGTTGAGACCTCTAAGAAGAGAATGTGTATTGTAATGTAGACATAAGCTACCAGATGGTGGGTGGTCGTCACCTTGTGCCAGGCACTGTGCCAAGGACTTTACAAGCATTCATTTAACTACCACACTGGCAAAGAATCTGGATACCTGGAGTCAAATCCTCATTCAACACAGACTTTGCTATGTGACCTTGAATCAATCACTGTTCCTCTCTGGACCTCAGCACATGAGGGCTTGGAGCTTGTGCCTGTGAACTTTAATCTGTGCTGCTTCCATGGCTCTCAAAGGAATTGGAAACCGAGGCCCAGGGAGCTGATGAGACTCAATCAGCATCATGGGAGTAGGTGAAGTTCCTGGGTTCCAGCTCAGGGTCTTCCCCCTGGATTCCTAATCCATAATGTCTCCTCCCTGCCCCTTCCACAACCTGAAATTGAAGAGGGGGCCGACAGGCCTGGCCTAGAATCCTGGGTGCACTGTCCGCACAGGGTGATATGACCAGGCCAGCTCTATAATTAGCAGCACCACCTTTCCTTCCCAAAGTGCCCAGTTTTGCTTAATAGTTTCATGGCCACCATATGTCTGTGTGACCTTGAGCAAGTTACTTGATTTCTCTTAACCTCTATACTAGTGATTTTCAACCAGTATGTGGCAGCACACTGGTATGTTATGAGAGGATCTTAGATGCGCCACAAAAATTTTTAGAGATCATTAAATTATTTTCTTTTTTCTTTCTTTCCTGTTTTTGTTTGTTTGGGGGGGGGTTGTCTTTTTTTTTTTTTTTTTTGAGACAGAGTCTCACTCTGTCACCCTACGTAGAGTGCCCTGGCATCATACCTCACATCAACCTCAAATTCTGGGGCTCAGGTGATCCTCCTGCCTCAGCCTCCTAAGTAGATGAGACTACAGGTGCCTGTCACTACCCCCAAATGGCTTTTCTATTTTTAGTACGAATGGGGTCTCACTTTGCTCAGGCTGGTCTTCAACTCCTGAGCTCAGGTGATCCACCTGCCTCTGCTTCTTAGAGTGCTAGGATTACAGGTATAAGCCACCATACCCAGCCAATTAAGTTATTTTCAAAGGAAGTTCAGGGTCCAGGCTCCATAGCTCATGCCTGTAACCCTAGCACTCTGGGATGCCGAGGCAGATGGATCACCTGAGCTCAGGAGTTCCAGACCAGCCTGAACAAGAGCAAGACCCTAACTCTTAAAATACCCCAGTGTTGTGGTGAGTGCCTATAATCCCAGCTACTTGGGAGGCTGAGGCAAGAGAATCACTTGAGCCCAAGAGTTTGAGGTTGATGTGAACTGTGACACCACGGCACCACAGCACTCTACCAAGGGTGACAAAATAAGACTGTGTCTCAGAAAAAAAAAAAAGAAGTTCAAAGCACTGTAAGTATATTCTTTTTTTTTTTTGAGACAGAGGCTCAAGCTGTCACCCTGGATAGAGTGCCATGGCATCCACAGCTCATAGCAACCTCCAATTCCTGGGCTCAAGCGAGTCTCTTGCCTCTGCCTCCCAAGTAGCTGGGACTACAGGCGTTCGCCA
>CAUYON010111411.1:0-46921 GCA_963573935.1 Arctocebus calabarensis | reverse complement strand
ATAAAGACATTAATACTCTACCTTTAATAAGTTTCGCCAGTACCCTGCTAAGATGCACCGTAGGTGTGTTCCCACTAATTGCCCTCCCTCTACCCATCCTCCCCCCACCCCTCCCCTCCCTTTCCCCTATCCCTGTATTATGGTAGGAAAGTTGTTTTATACTTAGAATAATTAACCATCCCAACATGTTTAGGGCTGTCCTGGTACCTGCAATGAAGGTCCTGTGTCCCATGAAATCCCCCATTCTTGGGGAAACTGTAACAGTTGTTTACCCAAGTTGCATTCCTTTGTAAAATAAGTTCCACTGTGTAATACACCATGTCAGTAACTTGCGTTTAGACTTGCCGTGTTTTCCAATCTTTTTAATCTTACGGCACACTTGAACCTGTAGTTAAACTCCTGCTGCACACTTAAATTACATTGATACAAAAAAAAAGGGTTAAAAAAAAGAATATATTTACTATGCTTTGAACTTCTTTCAAAACTAATTTAATTAATGATCTTTAAAAACTTTTGCAGCACACCTAAGCTCCTCTTGGCACACTGGTTGAAAATCACTGGTTTTGAGGGTATCAGTCATCATTATGAAAACAGTTCATTTTCTTGCTACATGGAGAAAATATCAGATGTACAAGCTAATTAAGATAATTAAAGATAAAGCTAAAACTTTGCACAATTTTCCTTCTTTCGTGTGCTTCACTCCAACCAGAAAGTCAGATCTTGTAACACACACCAGCGTTCGTGTCTGTTTGCACACAGTAGCTGACTTCCTTTCCCACATGCTGAGGCGAAGATTCCTCGACAGACAGTGTCCAGGTTACAAATGACATAGGTTCTACAAGTTTGTCCTCAACTTGAATCTGTATGTAAGTTGGAACAGGTATATTTACCTATTGCCTGTAATAGCCTCCATTCATAAGTGTGAATTGTATGTACGTTGGATGTTTGTAACTCGGGGACTGCCTATACTGGAATCTTCCTCCTGCAGGGTTCTTTTTTTTTTTTTTTTTAATTTATTTATTTGTTAAATTTTTTTTGCAGTTTTTGGCCAGGCTAGGTTTGAACCCACCATCTCCGGCATATGGGGCCGGTGCCCTACTCCTTTGAGCCACAGGCACTGCCCCTTGCAGGGTTCTTGTACCAGCTGGACAGTGATTAATTCAGAGGCACCTGGGATTAAACTGCTCTCAGGATCTGACTCAGTATTTGATCAAAAACATGGAATTATTATAAATATATAAAGAAAAGCACACCAGCGCTGGGGCCTGAAGTCTGTTGCAGACAGCAAGGACAGACCAGACACAGAACAGGGAGAGCAAGGACAGACCCAAACCTCCAAGGCTGAGGCTGGCCTAGTTTCTCAGGGCTCCCCTTCCAGGTGCATCAGATCCATCCAAGCAGGGCCTGGGGAAGCCCCAAGCCTGCCTGCTGCCCGCAGTCAAGCAGATGAGCCAGCAGTTAACTACCACCATGCAGGAGCCGCCTCCCCTGACCTCCTGAGAAAGTAACGGAACTGGGTCCACCCCTCTGCTGTCCCGTTCCAGATTTCATCTGAATATCCTGGCTCCTACCACAATCTGAAACCATTCAGAGAAGGGAACTAATTGTAGGAAATGTAGCTCCAGTTAAGCAAAGCTGATACGATACAAACACCCGACAGTCCTCCCCTTGTCTATATCCCTTGCATTTGTAAACAAAAATAGCAAAATTACATGAAAGGTCCGGGTGTACCAACACTGCCCTAGGGATCCCACAATCTCCCAGGCCTTCCAAGAGCTTTCGCGATACGCGTTGCATCCAATGACTTTCCTGATCCAAAGCCCATGTTACACTTTGTGATCATCACTGATTTGGCAGCTGGATGGCAGATTTCTCTATTCAGTGCCTCAATCATTTTTACTAAATTTATTCCTACCAAGGATTGCCTGGGAAGCGGAATGAGGTTGTTAAATTCGTGACACATATTTGGATTTTGAGAGTCTGTGTCTTGCCCACAAGCCCAGGTAGGGGGATTTGCATTTGTAGCCTCTCGACTTTTCTCCTAGCTGAGTAACAAGGCGTAGGTGAGCCCATCTTTTCTGAGCTCACCTGTGCCTGTATTATTTAAAAAAGAGAATTTATTTTGTTGATTTGCTTTGGACAGCACAAAACAGAGCAAAAAGAAAAAAAAAATCCATGGCACAGAATAGACCAGGTGGTAGTTCCAAAGGAGAGTTGTTTCATTTTGTTAGGCTTTCCATCATTCCTGCATGCGGGCCGGTTTCTGTGCACACCTTGTCTTTGAAACTAGCCTGAATGTTCCTTTCTAAAGCAAAAGGATCGATCATATCATGTCTTCTCCTGTGCTTCCTCCTAGCGTTCCACATCCAAAGGTGCCCACTGTTCGAAACAAAGCTTAGTGGCATAAGCATCACATCCTTAAGACAGTATATGAACATCACATGCAAGGACAACCTTAAATCCATGTGCAAAAGCCATTTGCACAATTCATCCATGAGGATGTTCTCGGATAGAACCACAAAGTGGCCCGAGGAACTCCCCACTTAGCCTCCCCTGCACTGAGCACCCCTAAGCTCCCAGCAACAGCAGCTGCACAAAGCACAGCAGGCCTTTCCCCATCACCTGAGTCAGACCGGGTAGACAGTTAAGCAGAGAGCGGCTAATTCAGTCAGCTTGGCTCTCTCTGCTCTGTTCTGACTGACAGGCCAGGGCCCTGCTCACCCCTGAAAACTAGCATCAGGGAATGACATACAGTTTGATAACATAAGATGCTTAGGTTTTTTGGCTCAAGTGAGATGTTCAGAGCTAATAGCCCTGTGAGCTGAGTTTTAGCTGCGATCTGCACCTTGAGATATCTGTTATGTCTGGCTCAGGAAAAAGGGAAAAGAATGAGAGCTTATTTCTAGAAAGGTTTCCGATGAGCTGCATTTGTCATTGAAGGGGAAGATGGGTATAATTAGCTTGTCAGTCTAGTTTGGGCTGAGCAGGCTGTCTCTGCTAAGAAAGATGGACTAACTGCCAGAGCCACTGACAGGCAGTCGATAGCGCAGCAATTAATGTCATAAATAATTCCAGAACCAATTACATCAAAATGGACTCAGAGCTTTAAAAAGGTACAGAATTCTCTTATTCTTCCTGCTAACAGCAAGAAACAGCTTTCATTTTTCTCTGTAATTACTTTTCATTGTATATAGCAATACAGCTGAGCTTTTCTGTCCATATTTAAGCCTCGCCTTTCTCTGAGCCTCTTCCTCCACTCACTGCCGTCCTCTGTCCTGCACCCCACAGGACAGGCTGCTAAAGTGGATCTTCCCTGCCAGAGCAGAGGGGTGAATGGATAATCTTTTCACTTGGTTGTTGCAAGAGAACTCTGGCTACACCTAAATGATTAAGAGCCAAGTTTTCGAAAATGTCACGGACAATGACAGCGGAGTGCCCCAAACAATGGCATTTGGAAATGAAGACATTCGTGAAATAAATGGATTTGTCTTATTATTTTAAAGGTTGCTGTGACTTTGCTTCCACGGAATTTATTGATTTCTCCCCCACCTCTTCTCTTTCTTCTTCTTCCTCTTCTTCCCCTCCTCCTCCTGTACCATCGTAGGTGTAGAAGCCAGGCCAAACGCTTCCCTTTACAAACTGCAAACACAGTTCAATACCACCCATGTGTGCTAATGGGCATGATTTTTCTTAAGAGAGAGGATCAGTCTCTTTAACATGGAGTTTTCTTTCAAAGCTATTCTCTTGAGCTGTCTCAACTCTTCAGCTACTTCTCTGCACATTACAGCACTTCCGAAGATAACACAAAAGCTATTATACTCGTAATAGCAACCACATGCTGGATACCACCAGTGCTGATAGTGACCCCCCACCCCCTGCCCCCAGCCTGGTCAGTTGCCTCTGTGGCTGGTTTAGAGACAGGAGGGGATTGTGGGAGAGCAAATTACTGTAGTATACATTCACAGCTTTGTGCCAGGCCTGACAAACATTTCCAACTTTTCAACCATGGTGGCATTTACTCCAGAGGGACCAGAGAAAATGGCTCAGGAAGCTCCCACCGTTGCAAAACCAGAAGCAGCTGCTGGTGTCGCTTGCAGTTTGCTGAGTGTGCTCGGGCTTTGAGCTCCTGCCGCTGATGGCTCTCCCTTCAGCAGTGTAGGTGTCACCGCGGTGAGTGGTAATTACAGAGGAAGATTTTAGAGGACACAGGATAATTAGGCCAGCCCGTGCAGGCATAAACACTGACATTTACCATATTAAAAACTGGAGATGTTGGCATTTTCCTCCCTCCCAAGACCACAACAATAGCAACCTCACCAACAAAGGCAAGTTTGTCCAGAGAACAAAGGGTCTCTGCATCACCGGGACTTTGAATGCCTGGGGCTTGGCAGTTGGTTCCAAACGGGTTCTGCTGACCATTTGGAAAAGGATCGGGTAAGGTTATGCAGCTCACATTCCTTACTAGGGACCCTTCCTCTAGGACCCTGAAGCACACCATAGCCTAGATTTATTGGTGGAGGGGTAGGGAGCCTGATAAATTACACCACGCAGAGAGCACCTTTTTCTTTCTGCTCTAAGCTGAACAGGAGGTAGACCCCAATATCGCCTTCACCTGGATCAGGGTGATTCCATGGAAGTAAGACCAAGTATATTTCCTGGTTCTTTGGCAAATGACCCAAACCTTCCCTCTAGAGGCTGGAGCTCTGACAGAATCCTCAAACCCTCCATCCCAAATAGAAATGGAATAAATACTTGCAGAATAGTTCAGTAACACCAAGGCTGCCACTGCTACCTCTGCAAAGGAGCCCTTCTGAAGGACATGGGCATGCTCCAGATGCAACACTCCGAAGCCAGAAGGACCTGGGTTTGAAACCCAGCCTGGGCACTCCCTATTACAAGACCCTGAACAAAAAAGATTTTTTTGCCTTTTATAAAGTGAAAACACCTTCTTCATTGAGTTGTCGTGAAGATAAAGTAACTACGGGCATTTAAGGCATTGAGCACTCAGGAAGAATTTAATGAAATGGCAAAATTCCTTAGGATTGCAAAAGTGTATTTGCTTAAATGGGTAAGTGTGGTTGAGATCAATTCCCCCAAAGAAAAAAGAAGGCTGAAGCCCCACAATGGCTAAGTGAGAAATGCTGACTGCTCTCCGAAGCCAGGACCTTGGGAGAAGTGTGTGCCACCCAAAACAGAGGTTTGGATCTGTCCCAATCTTTGTTCCCTCACCTGTGCTGAGGATGTAGGGGAAGGCTTTCAACAGTGAGGCCACACTCTGGCCCTTCAGATGGGAACGCTTCAATCTGGGTTTAAAAACATATTCTCAAATATGGAAGTCTTCACGCTTAAGCCAAACATTCTCTAGAGTGAGGGCTGAGACCTGCCTCCCCTGGAGAGGGTTGTTGGGGATGCGGTCATGTATCTGAGTGTCGGGGAGAGAAAGCCACTGTAGACCCATGAGAAGAACTGGAATCCTTTAACCCCCATGGCTGTGTGCTGTCTGACTGGGCAAATTACGATCAGAACTTGAATTTTCTCACTTGTACATGAAGGAAAATATCTCACCCTCGCTGACCAGCACTGAGGGAGGCTTAAATAAGCCAGCCAAGGTAAAACACCTGCCCACGCAAGGCTAAAGCCCTGTCCCTCCCTTTGTATAGCCCTTTGCTCACCTGTAAGACTCTGGGCCTTCCCCCCAACACTGTAATGACAAATACCATATAAATAGGAAGTACTTCTTTGTTGTTATTTATACCCCAAGAGTTTTCTGGATGTAGCCACTCTGATCCTTAAGATGCCAGGCTCTGAGTTCCTCGTCCTGGTCCTCCTTGCTCTGCTGAGAGCTTTTTCTGCTATATAGGGTCTCAGGAAGCAATTCTCCTGTCTTGCTTTTCCTTAACCCAACAGGAGTGAGATTGGCATCCACCCTGTAGGAACTATAGATTATTGGACGTGCACATAGACTTTGGAGTCCAATGAAGTTGGATTCAAATGTTACTCTCACTACTTCCTTGATACTCAGCCTTGGGCAAACTAATAGTTCTTTGACTTAGTTTTGAATTTGTTTACTCTTTTTTTCTTCTTGATATAAAGGACACAGTAATATCTACTTTATAAATAGGTTTTAAGGAGTATTACATAACATCGAACAAGACAGTCATCTCATAGTACTAACAGTAGTAAAAACAATAGTTGTAGAGTCACAATAGTAATAATACTAGTAGAAGATATTGTGTTTGAAACTCTCACTGAACTCATAGCTAAAAGTGACCCCAGCTGTAATTGCAATGCATTTTCTAACCTTAAAACCCATGTTGAAAGTCCTATATAATATGCATGAAGCACCTGGCATGCAGTGATCTGTAATTATTGTTTCCTTGATTGCTGGAGTTGGATGACAGTCTTTAGTCTTCCGATTGGATTTTGGATTTGTTTGAGACCTCTGGATGCTCTATTGGGGTCTTCCTCCTCCCAGTGCCTTTGCAGGGGGATAGACAGTCTCCCGATACCACTGTTGATTTCAGGCTGTCTCTGGTCGGAGGATTAGGAAGCGGGTTTGGTGGCAATGCTCACTGGGAAATTTCTGCATAGAGGTGAGTAGAAAACCCCAAATGAGGGAGTCTTAAATGCTAGGGAGTATTATTGGAAATTTACTAAATTCCTGAAATTGTATGTGTGTGTTTCATGTGTGATGACGACATTCCCCAAAGCTCCCTCCAGCACCTCAACTGGCATCTCTCTCATTCTTGGCACTTTCCAGGTCTACCCTATCTAACCCCCCTGTGAAGAGGGGTGAACAGACCAAGGCACTTGATGGTCTGTTCCAAAGTTGCTTCTCTCCACTTGATTGTAAACCACTGCAGAGTCAAGAACGTTTTACCAATTTTTTTTTTCTGTTCTTAGAACTGCAAATGGAGCATGGGAGCCACTGAGTAACATTTGTTGACTGTATTAATGAATTTGATTTAACTTAGAGCTCTTTGAAATTCCAGATGCTCATAGAGCCTCTTTTCTCTGAATGAAGTTTTCAAGACAAAAACAAAAACCCAACTCTAAAATTCTAAAATTTTAGGTTGTATTAAATTTTTTCGAATTACCAGACTTTCTTTATCAAATGAAATCCAAATGCCCTTGTCTGTTAGGCCAGCTACAAACTCAGACTTCTGGGCTGTTGACTTAGAACTGCCTTTTTGGAGGGATAGATGGAAAAAAGAAATAGGGCAAGGAGAGCTTAATATCTTATTTTTATTGTCATTAGTCAAGTTGGTTTATACAAATGTTACCTTTCCTAACATATAATACTTATACATATACTTACATTAAATACAAATATTGATTACTAACACATATTTTTTGTTCTTCTTGACTAGGCAAAAATCCAGTGGGGTTATTAAAAATTTTTAGGTGGTTAATTTCACCTTCTCACCATCACCATCCATAAATACTCTTATAATGATCAAATTGAAATAATTCCCATGACAGTCATTTTTCTGAATGGACACCCCAGAGTAACACCCAAGTTTATTAAAAATAATAATAATAAGAAGAAGAAGAAGAAGAAGAAGAGAGAGAATATTACCAGGAGCGGCACCCAAGAACAGGAACTAGGATATCATTGAGAAATGCATTTTATGACGGTATAAGTGGTAAAGAAAGGCGACAACCCCCTTTGGGGGCCAGCATTGCTAAATGGGAGGCAGAGTTGACTTCTGGATTTTTAATCAATTTGTCTACCAACTTCCTACTAGACTCAACTATGCCACTGCTCTTGGATTTTAAACTAAATTTAACATATATTTTCATGACTTATGTTGAAGGTCATAAAACTTTCAACATAAAGTTGAACACAAACCAAATTTAGAAATTACATATTTCTTATACTGAACAAACTGTGTCCAGGTTTGAAAAGTAAAGGGGAAGCATGTAGGAAATTCTATAAAACAAAGTACAGATCTAGGATAAAGGGAATGATCATTCCTCTAGGCTTGTAGTGAGCAGGCATTTCAGATTCTTATAATGTTATATCAGAGCTTGACCTGCAGTGTCTCAACCCAGTCATGTGAGCCGATAAATTGACCTAAGTTGGACCTTATACGATATCAAATTATTCCCTTTTCCATTTAACTTATGCTTCCTTCTACTTTTATCTTGGTTAACTCAAGGGACTATCTCACTCTTTTACATCCTTAGGAAATTTGCAACCTCACTTATTGTTTAGTATAACTCATTTTGTACTTTTTAATATTGATCTTTTATACACACACTTTTTTTTTTTTTTTTTTTGGAGACAGAGTCTCATTTTGTTGCCCTTGGTAGAATGCCATGCTGTCATAGCTCACAGCAACATCAAACTCGTGGGCTCAAGTGATTATCTTGCTTTAGTCTTCTGAGTAGATGGGACTACAGACACACACCACAATGACTAGCTGTTTTTAGAGATAGGGTCTCACTCTTGCTGAGGTTGGTCTCAAACTCCTAAGCTCAAATAATTCACCCACCTTGACTTCTCAGAGTGCTAGGATTACAGGCATGAGCCACTGCATCTGGCCTTGCACACACTTGCTTTTTATCAATAAATTCTAAGTTCAAGGTAAGTATGACAATATACATCTTTTTTTTTTATAATTTTATTGAATCATAATTGTGTACATTGGTGCAATCATAGGGCACAATGTGCTTCATATACAATCAGAAATATTTTGATCACACTGTTACAGATAGCTTTCATGGCATTTTCCTGATCACTATATAAAGACATTGATACTCTACCTTTAATAAGTTTCACCAGTACCCTGCTAAGATGCACCATAGGTGTGTTCCCACCAATTGCCCTCCCTCCTCCCATCCTCCCCCTTCCTCCCCTCCCTTTCCCCCTTCCCTGTATTCTTGTGCTATAATTGGGTTTTGCCTTCATATGAAAGCTATAAATTAGATTCATATTATACTATGCAGCCTTAAAGAAAGATGGAGACTTTATCTCTTTTGTGTTTACATGGATGGAGCTGGAACATATTCTTCTTGACAATATACATCTTTGAATTTTCTTATACCCAGCATAATTTCCTTTACAGGGTAGGTGTTTGGTTTATAGTTGTAAATGAGGATTAATGGCAAATTCAGGGAAAAGTCCATCTCCCCAAGGATTAATGAAATCATCATTCATTAATTCATTCTAATATTTACTAGATATTTATTATATAATTAGTAATGCAATAATGAATGAAATTAGTATGAAGATACATGTGTTCTTCAGAACTCTCATAAATTCCTGATATGGCTGCCTGGAGAAAGCAGGGGAAGGAGATTTTTGGAAGGACCAGTTCTTGGGATCATTTTACACTCGAAGGCAGCTTACCACTTAGCTTGTTGGGGAAAATACAGATGAGAATTCTCTGTGTTTAATATCTGTCATTAAAATGACAGTAATAAAGCCTAAAACCCAAAAAGGGAAAATCAGCTCGGTCCTTATAGATTGTCACAGCCAAGAGCAATAAAAACTAAATCAATCACAGATCGTGGCAATAGATAATTTAGCTAGTACTGGAAATTAAATGAAAGGACATTTCCAGCACTCATCTCCCATTGTGGGAGAATGAACATGCTCTTGGAATTCAGATGGGCTCATTGAACAGTCTAGGGTGAAGATGGGGGGAAGAAGGGAAAATTATTTAAATGAGATTTAAATTGCTTTGTTTCCTTATTCCTCCAAAGGTTGCCTTTGTTATTACACTGCACTATTTTGCCATCAACATTTTTGACACACCATGGATTTCTTGGTATTTTCACCCTTCTTCAAGGGGAGAGAAGGCAGCTCTCCTGTGAGTGGTCCTGTAGTTTGGGAAGCTGGAGCCCAAAAATCAGCTCATCCTTAGAGGCCAGTTTTAGAGTAGGATTTTCTGGAACAGAAGCAATGTGAAGAGGTCCAAAAAGGACCTCCAGGAGCCTGGAGATCTCTGTTCCAGGCTTGTTCTGCCACCATCAATCACAGATCAACAAATCTGGGCTTCAGAATTCTCACTGGCAAAGGAAAAAGATTAGACTCAGTGACTTCTCAGAACAAGTACAGTGTTAAGGCTCTGTTACCTTATTATAAATGATCAGTGTGAAGAACAGAGTCCCAGTATCATGGCCTTGGGCCTGAGAAGTTTGGCTACTAGACTGCGTGAATGCTTTGAACATAGCACACTTAACATCACAGAATTAATGGATGAATGAATAACCAGTGGGCAGTCTTCCATTCTCTGTAGATTGGATCTAGTTCACTGTAGCATTTGCAGTGAGGAAATATTTTTCTTATTTCAAATTCAAATCCTCTTTTGTGCTGATGTGTAGAAAATCTCTAGATCCATTTCCAATGTTTGTTTTCTCTGAAGAAAACTGTCTTGTGTCCAGTTCCTGGTAAGAGTACTTTCATTGGATATTAAGCCACCTTCCCTGACCCTGTCTCAGTATGGGTTATTGTCTTAGCATGCATGTGGGGAACAGGGGTCATGTCACTTCTAGAGGAAGCAGATGGGGTTCTAGGGTATTAAAACTCCCTGGGAAGAAAATACCAAAGGCAATGACCGAAGGAACAAACACCTACTCTCTCCCATTGGCATGAATGACTGAAATAGGCCCAGTTACTTAAATCCAGCTGAATGAATTTCGACGTAGCATGTGTTACCTATAAGGTAGGATATCCAGCTAGAAAGGTCTGTGCCAATGGCAAGGAGGGGAAATGTGGAATTAGGGAATAACTGGAAAGACTTGAAGAATGTCACTTGATCATTGAATTTTAAAACTATGTCCCAAGCAATTCGAAAGGCCAAAAGACCTTTCTTTGGGTTTGAAAGTAAACGATAACTAATGAACTGTTGATAAGGCACTTTCATGGCCTCCTTGGAGAACTTTAGGGAAGGAGCAGAGTTTAGGACAGAAAACAGTAAATTGGACTCAGACATTCTGACTTTCATTTCTCTCTCCAGAGTCAGCACATGTTTCTGGGACACAGTAGGATTTCTGTTCTTTCAGGATCCACTTTTCTTCCCCAACAGACACCATTTTTTCCCCACTTGCAGATTGACTGTCTTCCCAAATGTCAAGATTTTCTAGCTGTTCTCAGCAATCTCTTCATCCATTCACAGAACAGTGGTCCACACTGGGGGAATGCATCACTCCCTGTGCTAGGCACATGACATGTGTTATCACAACAGCTTCAAGAGGCTGGTACATTATCCTCATTTTAATGAGAAAACTGAGCCTTAAAAAGATTAAGTCAATTTGTCTTTGACTTATCAAAAGGCAAGGATGTAAACTCATGCACCCTAAATCTGGGCTTGTGACTTACATACCAGCTCAGACAATTGAGTTTGCTAACTCATCCTAGAAAAAGTGCTACATACCTCTTTGCTGAATATTACTGCAGTCATCTTCGAAGTACTCCCCTTGGGAAGCCATGCACTGATGTCCCTGCCCCACACCGCCCTTCAAAGTACTTTTCCTAGGATGAGTTCATGAACTGAATCGTCTGACCTCATACACTGCATTGCGACACTGCATTACCTGGTCATGGTTAGAACTGGCCCTTTAGAGAGGAATTACCTACCCTTTGCTTTTAACATCATTTTATTTCTACATCGCCGTAGTGCCACATCACTCTCTTCTGTCAACCTGGCTTCAAATGTCTATAAACCAAGACTCATCTTTCTTTTTTTCTTTGCCATCTCTGTCCTCTGGCATCTCCAGCCTGCACCCACAGCACAATGATACTAGCATGGTAGGTCTCTCCAAGCCCACTCTCGCCTTGGGACCCTGACTAATTGCTCATCTGAGACCAGTTTCCTTTGAATTGTCCTTTTGTCTGAATCCTTGTCTCCACTGAGCTGCAAGAAGCCCATGGAGGCAAGTGAAATGATTAGTCCCTGTGTGTGCACAGCCTCTGTGCAGCTGGGCTACACACCCAGTTTATTATCTTAAGAGGAGGATCTGGTTTAGACTAAGTTTACATCTCATCTGCCTCCCATTCATTAGATGGGCTCCAGGGCTCAGCTTACATTGCATAAACTTGGCTGGTATGTATACAATGCCAGCAATATGGAGCAGGCTAACATGTGTTGAATACATCTACTGCATCTCAGGTCTCTGAAGGTCACTCAGTAAAGTAATATATGGTGCTAGTGTTGGTGGCTGAAGGTCAAGTCATCTTGCTTTTCATAATGCATAAACCTGAAACTCACTCAGGCACCAATCATATGACCTAAACCTTGGAACAAATATTTTACTAAGTAAATCAGTGAGCATGCTGGCATTTCTATTAACCTTCAATGCACTGCTGACAGAAAATGAATAATGATAAATAATAACTCAAGCCTGTAAATCATGCTTAGCATCAGAAGCAAAAAAAAAAAAAAAAAAAAAAATGCTCGTGTGTGCTACCATCTGTTAGGAGGAAAACAGCAGAGATTTGAGGGGTGACATGGGAGAAGGGAGGGCAGACTGTCATTGGCTGGGCTAAGCACCTTTTGGATTCAATAAACCGACCAAGAAAGGATAAGCCACTTCTGGACAGGATTGATGGAGTGACGAAAATCCCTTTTCTTCAATTTGATGGATGTTTGTTTCTGATTTTCGTCTGCCACTTTTGAGTGTTTCCTCTTTCCCCCATCTTTTGCCCCCATTAAATCTGTTTCCACTCTATCCCCTGGGTTTCCAGGTCATTTGAAAAGGGGGTCCTCTAACTAACCAAACTCTCTTAGGAGCAATCTTCCCCCCACCTCACCTCCCACTTGGAGCATTTGGTTCTCATTGTCCCAGTGGACAGGGGCAGGAGCTATATCACTGCCCTGAAGTTTCTACCCTTCCTCATAAACAACTCTGCATAGCAAAGACCCAGGCATGTGGACATCTAGACTTCTAGCACATTCTAAGATATTGCACTGTGATTCCAAACAATTTTGCAAAACAGAAATGACTCCCAGGTCTATAAGGTCTAAAGGACTTCAATGGAAGCTTCCCCTTAGAGCAGTATTTTTCAACCTTTTCACCTCACAGCATACTTGAACCTATAGTTAAAGTTCCACAATACACTTGAATTATGTTGGTCAAAAAAGAGTTTTAAAAAAAGTGCATATTTACTGTGCTTTAAACTTCTTTCAAAAATAATTTCATTTTTGATCATTAAAATTTTTCATGGTGCACCTAAGGTCCTGTGTGCCACGGCACATTGGTTGGAAATCACTGCTTCAGAGGGACGCTCTCAGTCCACTTGAGTGAAGAAAGTTCTAGAAGTTGGTGTTTGATGCCTGGGAGTATCTCTTTCTGAGGTTGGGACATACATTTGCTTATTTCTCATCTCTCTTTCTCATTCTTTCAATCGAGCTAATATTCGCCAAGTTGGCATTGCCTTCAGATGTGTTCTAGCCAAGAAATAGACATGCATGTTCTGTGGTGAAGTTTCTTGGAATAAAACTCCATCTGCAATGTTTTGCCGATTGTGTGATCATCCCAAGTCCTAAGGCAGCTCTGGCTTTAATTCATTGAGCGGTCTGACTAGAGGTCACATTCTCTCTTCCAGATGACCCAGACGGTCCAGACAACAGGCTGCTTCTGAGGAAGCCAGGGCTGGCAACAGGCTCTTCCCCTCAGACACCTGTATTTGCTTCTCTAAGAAATGGGGAGCACTTTTCTCTGTGAGGGCACCAGCTTACTGAGCTAAAGGGAGTATTGCTGATTAGAATGTGTGGTCCCTGGGTTTCTGCCCACGTAGGCTACTTTGAGTTGAATTAATCTTCTCCTTGGGAATTACACAACCAAAGAGAGAATACATTCCTTTTCTTGTTAATAACATGAGAGTTCCTTGGCTGCTGGTAATTGAAGTCATTCTGCACACCCTGGAATCAGAGTTCTGCTCAGTGATGATAACCCGGACAGTATAAACAAAAGAAAGTAGTTCTAGCTCCTCAGGGAAGTTTAGTCCTTTGCCTTTCCTTTATTTGCCGTTGGGATCTACTTGGATTTGGGACCTCATCAAAAATTTGGTAGGACTATGAAACTAAAGAGCTCCAAGTTTACAGTGGGAAACTTACTCTATGGTAACTACCAAGCTGAGTAACCTTGGGCAAATGGCATCCCCCTCTCAGCCTCAGGTTTTTCTCCCATAAACTTGTCTGACATTATGAATCTGTGTGGTAGGTTTCCTCCACAGATTTGGCTTTTTCCCTTCTCTTTCTCCTTATTTCTTTACCTTCCCCATTTTTTTTTAATTAGAGGAAAAAATAGATGATAGAATAAAATGAAAGGAAAAGCAGAAAATTAGCATTTTCTCTGCTGCACATTTCAGTTATTAATATTGCAGTTTGAGGTAATGAAATTCACAGAATGCAAAAGGTTTAAGGTTTGCTAGCAGGGTGAGCTCAGACGCATGGTATATGGCTTGAATTTCAAGGTGAGGTTCATTATGCAGAATGCACAATGTGGGCAAGCTAAAAATGCCATAAAGCCTTCCCTTTTGCATTTCTTGACTTTAATGTTGCATTACTGTAGGTTTTGGGTTTTAATATGCTATATCAATAGAGAATACATATTTGTAAGTACAGGTGCCGTGAAAGGGAGGATTTTTCTGTTCTGAATCTCAACTCCGTTTGCTCTCTGGTTGACTTTGTTAGAAAGCAGGTGGGAGAAAGTAGGACAGGGTGAGTTTCCTAGGAACAGTCCTCATTTATGTCCAGATCCATTACGAAAGGCAGAGCTTGCTTTTTGCCCTTGCTGCAGTTTGCAGAGGATTTAGTAATAGAGACCAAAGGCTCCTGGGAGGGGAGGCATCAGGATAAATGGGAGATTTAGCTTGGCTTGTCCCTGGCAGCTGCCCAGCCTGGCCCCGCTCAGGCACATTGCTGCAGCCCTTCCCCTGCCTCTGCTGACGGTCAGTGTCAGCTCCCTGGCTTGTTTTCCTCCAGATTAATGATGCTGCTGGTGGTGAGCAGTGGAAGTCTTTGGGCAACAGAAAAGATGGGAGAGGCCGTACGGCATCTCTCTAGCAGAAGGCAGAGCAAATTCTCTGCATCTCACACGGAAGGTGAGGGAACTTCTGGATGTCCTGCTGGAGGTGATGTTGGGTCCTCACTGCCAAGGGCTTTCCAGAGCCCACCACCCCCATCTGACCAGTTTCTCTCTATTGTCAAGGCAGCAAAGGGCTTGCATTCTCCTCCCTTAGGAGTCATCACACTTGTCAGTGTCAGCACGCATGGCTGTCTGATGGGAGCCCACTCACATGGCTGGGCTCCTAATAGTCCTCCCATTACACAAAGCCTGAAGATGGGACGGGAAAGGGTTTATAGTGCAGGGAGGCAAGTACTGCAGCAGAGGCAGGTTTGGGCAGAAAGCTAAACACCAGCTTCTGGAATTGAAAGAGCAGTACTCTCTACTTCATCTGTGGGCCTCTGTGCAGGGCTCAGCAACCTGCCAGTCCCACTCTCTGACTCTGTCACACTGCCATGGTGAGTGCATCTCTGCATTTCAAAATCACCAGTGCTCAGAGCTGAGACAGGCCCTCAGCATGACACCACTCTTCTCTGTTCTTTCTCCTATCAAACTGCCATGAAAACATGTACCTTTCTTAAGGGGCTCAGCACTTTCTACCTAGGCTTGCGGCAGGTAGGTGCAGAATCTCTCATCTCCTCTTCTTTGCCTGGACAAAAGAGTCTGTTGCATCACATGCAATCTCCTCAGCATTTATCAGGGACCTACCATGTCCACAATAAGACAGAATACCATGGTCCCTTCCCTTGAGGACCCCACAGTGGGACAAGGAAGGATGCGTTGTGAACAAGCAGAGCTCGGCCCTGGGACCAGGGCTGTGGGAAACAAATACACACACAAGCAAGGGAGGGTTCTCTCTGCTTCCAGAAGTGGAAGCCTTCATATAGGGAACATTCAGGGAATGCCAAATAGATCGGTGTTTCTGTTGCTTAGGGTGAAAAGGTGGTTGCAGTTGAATCCAGGAGGTCGAGGGAATATTTGGGTTCTCGCCTACAATTGCATATTGACATCTGACAATCCCAGGACTGGATCCAAGGGCCCTAGAGGACCCACTTCTGAAGAAAGCCTTTATGAGCTCAAACTTGGCCCTTCTAGCACCTGACTCCAGCCTGAGAACATCCAAACTGCAGTTGGAGTTATTTGGGTCTGCCTGGGTCTGCATGCTAGGTTTTGAAGGGCAAACACAGTCTCTCCCTTTCCCTATACCTTTTATGAGTTTATTTTAAAATGCAACATCTCTAAATATATTCTTCTTAGCAAAGTATCTCAAGGATGGAAGAAAAAGTATCCAATGTGCTCAGCCCTACTATGAGCTAATTTATAGCTTTCATATGAAGGCTAAAACCCAATTATAGCACAAGAATATGGGGAGAGGGCACAGGAGGGGAGGGGAGGGAGGAGGATGGATGCAGGGAGGGTAATTGGGGGATCACATCTATGGTGCATCTTAGAAGGGTACAGATGAAATTTACTAAATGCAGAATATAAATGTCTTCATACAATAACTAGGAAAGTGCCATGAAGGCTATGTTAAACAGTTTGATGAAAATGTTTCAGATTGTACATGAAGCCAGCACACTGTACCCTACGATTGCACTAATGTACACAACTATGATTTAATAAAAAAAAAATAAAAATAACTCAACATCTCTACCATGGGCATCATTCACACAGGTTCTGGCATGGCCTCCTAAAAGTGTATATTAAGCTCCCCAAATTTTACCTGGTAAGGGCCACGTGTTCCCATGTTAATTACCATGAAAACAAGAGATGTCTCAGGACAACCACCACCACCACAGACCTACCAGATCACACATCAGCCTATGTCTCCAGGCATCCGGGACAGCTAGAAGATACACGTTCCTGGTAGGATAGAAGAATCCCTTTTGAAGAGGGCAAAAATGCAATTCTATAAGCAAGGAGTGTCATCTGTCCTGGTCTAGACTTCCTAGATTCTCTCAGAGCCCTTATTCCCTGAGTCTGTACTCGGGACCTTCATTAAACGACCCTGGGGAACGTGTTTGTGTGCGTATGTGTGCTAATAGCAAGGAAATTACACTCTCAATGCCAGTGTACAGAGGAGTTAGCTGACACATTAGCATCCTGATCTGACATGGCTGTCAGAAAAATTATCCGTGACCCAGAAGGGGCCACACTAAAGGTGATTTATCCTCTTACTTGGCTTAGCCTGAGCTGTCCCCAGAGGAGGCCATGCCAATTAAGCAAAAAATAAGGCAAATTGTGTGTGTTGTGGTGCCTGGTGTTGACTACTCCCCCAGAGAGACCTGCAAATTAATTTTCTGCTCGTAGCCTAGCTCGGCAACCAGTTCCAAAATGGAGTCCTCAGCAGTTTATCTACTTAATCTCTTATTCCTTTTTTCATTCACTTTTTTCCCCAAACAAAATTAAATCATTTAACAACCATTTTAATAAGCACTAAAAAGTGTAATGAACCAGATAATGAAGAAGAACTCATATTATTTTCTTTATCTACTTTGTACTTAATTTATTTTTGTATGTTTCCTCTGCACGCCTCTTCTCTGAGAGTATTTCCAACATTAGGATTTTAGATAAATGTTTTACTTAGTTCCATTGAAACCTTGCAAACATCCTGATTTGAAAGCTGCTGGGTATCCTTTCCAGACCCCTCCTGAAAAGGTTTCAAAGCTCACGCCCAGGACATGACACCCCTGGGGACTTGGTGTTGTCACTCAGGCCCCCATGAATTCCTTTTCAAACCTCAAAGCCATTCCTTTCTGCTGAAGCTAAGGAAGCCATGCTGGTTTCCACTTCAAGTGTGGGCTGCAGTTGGAATATGAGTGGCCCAGGTTGGACTGAAGTCTTCTTGCCTGTGGATATGACACTTGGGTGACAGGGCCCAAACTGGGATGTGGCAGAAGCAACAAGATCCAAGTCCAAAGTCCAGGCACTCATGGCTTCTATGCATCTGCGTGGACTTTAACATTACTTGCCCAGTCTCTATAAGATGCTTGTAACTGATGCTTGCCTGATGTGCAATGCATAGATACTGGGTAACATAATCTAGCCAGATATCCCTTCTGAAGGTTCTTCAAAGGTTCCCACAGCAATGGTCCAGCTGACAGAATAAGCAAAGCAGACAGATAACTGAAAGAGAACTGCCCTAATGAACAGTGTCCACATGCCTTATGACCCATGGACTGAGCTGGAATACAAGATCAAACAATTAAGAAGTTCATGAACTCATGCTAGAAAAAGTGCTCTATACCTCATTGCTGAATATCACTAGTACTCCCCTTGGTCATCTCGTGATCATAACCAGCCTGAGGAATTGAGACAGGATGAAGACTAAAGAATACGTACAAAGCCATCTTTTTTTTTGTTTTTTTTGAGTATTTGCTGCTTCCTGTATTTTCTTGCTTAAAAAGTAAATGCAAGTATATATTTTAAACTCAATCCCCAGGTTAAAAAATATTAAGGTAAGCTAAGGGAGTAAAGAAGAATAGCAGGGAGGGGGGAAGATAATTAATCTGGTTAGTTCTATGTCAGGACTTTTTATCTTGTCAAAGAAAAGGACATCTGTTAAATACAGCAAACCTGATCCTATGTGCAATATCCTTGAGGTTGGGGTGGGGACTGTTCAGTGTACAGGATAAGAAAGGGTACCTACTTCTCCCCACCTCCCAGGAGCAATCCAGGGTATGTGTGAGGGAGAGGAGAAACAGACTCTGTGCAATAATAATTGTTATTATTATTTATTTTGGAGATTCGGATAATTTCGGAAAAGTTAAGTTATTCTATCTCTGGGCGGCTCTACTGCCCACTGACCTCTAGACACACTCTCTCTCTTCAGGTGGGGGTTGGGAGGGACATATTGTCAAAGGGCCAGGCCACAGGTGGGAGACCAGTTCCAGAGCTGGTGATGGACCTGGAGAACTCCAGAGCCCCCAGGCCTTGAGAAGAAGTGTGGACTGACCTCTCCCAGGTCCTTCCTCTCCCAGGAAGCCTTGGGGGGTGGGGGACAGAACGCATTGGGAAGATGTGGATGGGAATCCCGGGTCCGCCCTCAGTGGCATGGCTGTTTCTCAGGGCCTCAGTACCAAAAATTAGTACCTACAACACAGGACGATTGTGAGGATGACCTGAAATTCAACCCGTGGCCTGAGCTCATCAACGCTGGGAGGTCCTCGGAGCCGGGCACGTGGGGGGCGCTCGGTGACTCGGGGCTTTTTCTTCTTCCACCGCAGACTCCGGATGTCCTCAGTTCTGTGCTAACGAGGGGTTTTCTGGAGCAGGGATTGATTAAAATGTAGTCGCATACCCTCATTTTGCGTCAGCGCGCGTGTGACTAATAGCCCTGGAATTCGTGGCACAGATAAATAATTGGTGCTTCAGCCATCCTGCACGTCTTCGGAGACACGCAACCGCGATCCATCACGGCTGCAGACATCTCGATGAGCATCATCTCTGGATCATAATAGATCATGTTACATTTGTATGTGCTCGGGAGCGTAATTTACTATTCAATGGGCCCCAGAACCGCCCCGAAGAAATGCTCCTTCCGCCGCGGCGGACTCTGCGGCTGCATTAGAAGCAGGCCGTGGTTTTTAAAATATTAATTATATTGTAAACTAAGGGTTTACTTTATGTGTCATAAATCTGGGTGTCTCTTCTTTCTGTGTGCCCAATAAATATACTTCTCAGCAACTTTTAATTATGCTGTTTGCATTATTCTGTCCTGAGGATGAGAGCGCGTGCTAAATCATGGCCTTCTAATGTGGAGTACAGCATAAGTTTAGTTAATTAAACCATATATTTTATTAGTTCTTGCGCCTCCATCTTGTAAAACCATGCGTTATTATGTTCAAGTGGAAGGGGGCATGAAATAACATAGCAAGGGTGTTTTTGTTGCGATTGTTGTTATTATTTATTTTGGAGACTCGGATAATTTCGGAAAATTAAGTTATTCTATCTCTGGGCGGCTCTACTGCCCGCTGACCTCTAGACACACTCTCTCTCTTCAGGTGGGGGTGGGGAGGGACATAATGTCAAAGGGGCCAGGCCACAGGTGGGAGACCAGTTCCAGGGCTCGTGACGGAAACTTGCCTCAGCCTAGCAAAGAGCAGCTCCCCAGGCAAAGAACCCTCCTAATTACTTTTTTCCTTTACTTTCTGTCTTTGGGCAAGTGGCCTCTGGTCTTTAGAAATATTTCTCTGATCTCTAATCCATCCACAAAATAACAAGGACTTTGACATAGAATGATGCTTGCTCCCAATTTTAGAGAGGTTGGACACAGATTCTAGGATGGACTTCTAAGCTGTCCTCTAAGACAAGCAGCCTGGGAAGGGGACAAAGCAACCGAGAGGTTCAAGGCCTGCCTTGTAGGTGTCATGGCATTCATAAGCAAAAGCCGACGAGTCAAAGGAACCTGGATTGAAATCTTGCTCTGCCCCTTACCAGCCACACGATTGCAGCACAGATATGCAATGATGCTAGCCTCCGCTTCCCCATTTAAAAATGGGGTGCATGAAACTAATCCTCAAGGCATTGTGAAGATTGAACGAGATATAATATAAGCCAAACGCTGAACCCAGTGCTGTGATCAGTGTGTAGTAACTGTGTGACCTGTCACCGCTGCTCCGGCCATGCCTCTCATTTTTCACATTTCCAGATCCAGCAGGTCTAACCAGTGGACACACAGCACGGACATGACACACCAGTGACACACAGGCCCGCTGGGCCACACCTGCTGGGACAGTCAGTGGCTGTGCCAGCACACAGCTCCGCCCAGGATGAAGCAGGCTGGCACTGGTAGCTCAAACTATCGTTCTGGCAAATCCCTTGAGTAATCTTTCTTGTCCCCATGTTAACCATTGGGTTGTGTGGTTCTACAGGACAGTTTCCACAGCTCCCTCCGCTCAGCCCTTGGTCCCATCTGTGGCCATTCCCCTGGCTTTCTCATCCGAGCCCTCACCCCTGGATGCCCACTGCCTGGGCCTCAGGATACGTCCCTGTGCAGGCTGGGGGAAGCCTTGCAGACAGATCCAGGTGGCAACCACCCCTTTTCCATGGAGAGAATGTTTCTAAGGCAGCACAGAGCCTTTCTTCATGCCAGCTCCTTTATAAACAACGCCCAAGGAATGTGCTGGCTTTATCAGAAACTTGGTTTTCCTCCTTTGTCCCCCACCAAAAAATAAATAAAGAGCAGAGGCAAGATCTGTTTTGTTTCAACTTTCAAAAGCCTTTGAAGGCACAGCTATTCGAGAACAATGGGGAAAAAAACGCACTTTGGTTCTCTTAAGGGCTGCTCAGGTGGTGGAGGCCCTTCCGTGAGGGAGGCGAGGAGGGGCGGCTGTGTTTCATGCAGGCTGAGGCCCTCCTCCTGCAGCCCCCTAGGAGAGCCCTCCAGGACAGAGGCCACTGCAGAGCTTGTAACAAACAGAGGCAATGAGTCACAGCAACATGACCAGGGGTGACTGGAAGAGCCTGTCCTTGCTGCCCCCTCCCCTGCCAGAGTGTGGCTAGGGACCAGGAGAAGGAACCCGCAGAGGACAACTTCTTGCCTGTAATGGATCCCATATGCCAAGGGCTGAGTTCTGATATTCTCCAGCCCCTAAGCACCTAAGCTTTGATTTTTATTTCATTTTGGATGGGTGGTGGGATAGAACCAGTATGTTAGGGCCTCAGATCTCAAGCCGATGGTTCAGCATGAAATAAAGCATTAAACACAAACGTGAATTTTTTTCCCCCAGAGTGCCTGCGTGTGGTCTTACCTCCCCCTTCTGCCCGCTGGGCTTTCAACTCCCTTTCCTTAAGACTTTCTTTATCGACCAGTTTTAAAAGTTACAAAGAGGCTTATGCTCTCAACTATGAAAATGCCAAACACACCCCCAATCTGAGGCGGCTGAAGGGAGGCTGCTCCTTTCCATCAATTTTCTGGAGTGGAGTGGAGTGAAGAAGTGGGGAAGGAATGGTAGGGATTTCGGCACCAGGGCCAAGCGTCAACATCTCTCGGCTGATCCGCTAGTCGGCGGCAGGAACATTTAATTGGAGTTTTCTGTGCATCAAGTTTAATGTTGCATAGGCTTCTCCCCTTTCTGTTGCTATTTTGAAAAAAAGAAAAGAAAGTTTCATCAAGATTCTATCCCAGCTCCTAGGGCCAAGCAAGGGCTCCCTCCCACAGCCCTGGCTTTATTTTTACAATCTGATGTCAAACTCACACTCCTTCATGAGTCCGAGGAATTTCCATCACCAATGGCTGAAGGCTGGAAACTTCTGAAGAGAAGACAAGCTTGAGGAATCATACAATGCAAATCCAGTCTAGATGACAATCCGGGGGACCCCAAAGGAACACAGGCCTGCAGCGTTTCCCATTTGATCTGATGGACCCTGCATCTCCGTCAAGACAAAGGGGCTTTGCAGGAAAGCAGAGGCCAAACTGTATTCCAGATGGAAAGGAAATCCTGGTGTCACCCCGGGATGCTGATGATCTGGTTAAGTCATTTAACAATGCTTCAGCTAACAGAAAGCTTCCATCCGAGCCATTAGGAATTTACTAGTTTTATCTCTCAATCCCTACTGCAGGAGACCCCTGAACCTTTCTTTTCCTTCTGAGGCTGTCCTGAGTTTTCTTCTTTAACATTGTCCCTGATTTATGGTATGTCCACATTTCCCTGGATAGTACCATCTTTTGAGTTATACATCATCAGAGTGACTCATTCTGATGATGTATGGCCCCAATACATCATCAAAGCTCCTTGCTCTGCCGTTGCACTAATGATATGTTAGTGTAATACATCACCAGGCTGAGCTGCAGCTGTGATGGATGGAGCTGGGGGTGAGGGGAGTCCGGGGAGCTGAGGCTGAGAAGCGGGTTCCGGGTAGGCACAGGAGGAAAATCCGTCAATCCCAAGTCAACCTCCCTTCCTGATACCCATGCCCATGCTGGATTTGCACCTTACAGAAACGCAGAAACAGACATTATCCCCCAAAGCAGCATGGACCTGAGGCTCCTGTATCAGCATGTTGGAGGTTATGTAGCGCTATAATCAGGAGGTAGGTGGCAGCTGTTAGGTTGAACTGGTGCAGTGAGGAGCAGGAGAGAAGGAGAGCTCTGGAATGGGGCTTCTGAGCAGGAGGGAAGTGATGCTCACAGGAAAATATGGGAATCAGAAACCCAGGGCCAATGCTCATAACTCCCCAGTGGAGTTTAGATGCAAGTGCTCTGGAGGTTTCTCAACTGGTTTTTCCCAGACCCTCAGTACTTAGGCCTGCCCGGGGCTTCTGACTAGCTGTGACCATTCACTCCAACTGTAACATCTGAGTATTTGCTGGACAGATTCGATTATTAGACCTGACCCCTTTGTACACAGATGGATAGCTGGGACGCTAGTAATACAATATCATAGCCTACTTCATAGCATTGCTGTGAGTATTAAGGGTGTTAACAGCTATAAAGTGCTTCAGTGTCAAATGAAGTTAGCAATGTTAGTAATTAACAATGTTAATTACCACAGCAACACCTATCTCTACTTCTATGACTGCTGTTAACACTGCCACCTCCACTGCTGGTGCTGACACAGTCAGTCTGCATGCCCAGGCTCTCTCTGAGGTCACGTTCCAACACTTGTCCCCCACCAAAGTTCTGGTATAGTCTATCTCTTGCTTGGAAGTTGGCAATGCGCATTAGCACGTTAAACCATCTGCAGGATCCTGCAGTTAAAAAAGGAAATACTCCTAAGACAAGCATACTATGGACTGGGTACTCTGACAAGACTCTAACAAGTCTCCTCGCTAAAATGCACAAAGAATTGGAAAAAAATGCTACAGATATTTTTTTAATTGAGGTACACACGTCATATGAAAATTAACCATGACATAGTGTACAATTTGGTGGCATTTGGTATATTCCCAATGCTCTGCAACCACCGTATCTATCAAGTTCCAAATGTTTATCACCCTGAACGAAAACCCAGTACTCGTGAGTGGCCACTCCCCATTCTCCACTCACCGCACCCCTGGCAGCCACCAATCTGCTTTATGTCCCTGTGGACTTCACTATCTCTGATATTTCCTGTACGTGGAATCATACAGTATGTGACCTTCAGGGTCTGGCTTCTTTCACTTAGCATAATGTTCCTGAGTCCATCTGCACTATCGTCGGCATCCACACTTCATTCAGTTTTATGGCTGAGTAACATTCTATGTTGGATATCTTCACCACCTTTTGTTTACTCAATAGACCACGGATAGACAATTTGGGCTGTTTCTACATTGGCTACTGTGAATAGTGCTGCTCTGCCTGTTCAAGGACAAGCATGTTTAGTGCCTGTTTTCAATTCTTTAGAGTACATACCTAATGAACAAAACTGCGACATCTCCTGGTAATTCTGTTTAACTTTTTAAGAGATGCCTTAGGGTTTCCCACACCAGCTGAAACATTTTACAGTCCCACCAGCAATTTATAAGGGTTCCAGTTTCTCCATGGCATCACTGGCATTCGTTATTTTCTTTTTTATTTTAGTAATAGCCATCCTAGTGGATGTGAAGTGGTATTTCTGTGGTTTTGATTGTTTTGTGTTTTTGAGACAGAGTCTACCTGCGTCAGCCTCCCAGAGTGCTAGTGTGATTTTGATTTATATTTCCCAAGATGTTGATGACTTGCTCATGTGTTTGTTGGCCATTTGTGTATCTTCTTTGGAGATTTGTCTACTCAACTCCTTTGTCCATTCTTAATTGAATTCTTTATTTTTTTTGTTATTGAGTTATAGGAAGACTCTGTATTCCAGATAATACGACTTTATCAGGCTTACGACTGGCAAATACTTTCTCACATTCTGTAAGTCATCTCTTCACCTTTTTGATGATGTTCTTTTTTTCAAAAACAGTTGTCATTTTAATAAAGTCCAATTTAATCTCTTTTTATTTCATCCCATGCAAAATACATTTATTCTATCTCAAGAGCTCCAAAAGCATTAACTCATTTCAATATCAGTTACCAAAGTCTCATCTAAATATTATGTAAATCAGATCTGGGTAAGACTTAGGCTATGATTCATCCTGAGGCAAAATTCCTTTCATCTGTGAACGTGTGAAATCAGGCGAGTTATGTCCTTCCACAATAGAATGGTTGGTAGAATAAATACTACCTTTCCCAAACAGAGAAACAGGAAAAAAGGAAGAGGATCAAGGTCCCAAGGAAGGTTAAAACCTAGACAGACAAATACCGTTGGATTTTAAGTCTGAGAATAATTCTCTTTGGCTTGATGTCCCACCTTCAAGGCCCACTGGAGTGGCAGTATAATCCCCACAGCTCTGGGGGGTGGCCCTGCTTCTTTGACTCAGCCAAGTGTCACTCTAGCTGTTCTCTGCAAGTGCCCAGCTCATGGGGATCTCTATGATGGTACTCCACCCTGGAGATGCAAGATGGGGACATCCGAGCAAGCAGAAACCAGTGATGCAATTCGACCCTTTGGAATGGAGGAGAAACCAGCCCTGCTCAGGCGGCTTGCATTGAGAGTGGCAACCTTGATGATCTCACACTCTGTGTGCTTCGCACCTTTCTGAGGAGTAGCAGCTTTCACAGCCAAATAGCATTATGGTCCCATCTAACAGAATGCAAGGACTCCGAGAGGATCCCTTCATTTCCTTCCACTCTAGTTCAGAGTAAGCAAACTAAAAGCAAACCCCACGATGTCCATTTCAATGCTGTGCTGGGTTTTCAGCAAGGTGGAAACTGAATCTAAGGCATCTTCATTAAGTCAGAGACCTAACTGGTAGCCTCTCAGCATCTGGAAGAAGCAATAACAAATCCTCGCCGAAACAAAGGATATGTCTCATTTATTACTTGGATTCCTTCAGATTAAATACAAGAAAATGTGAATTCACAGTTTAAACCCACCAAACGTGGGCGGCACCTGTAGCTCAAAGGAGTAGGGCACCAGCCCCATAGGCTGGAGGTGGTGGGTTCAAACCCAGCCCCAGCCAAAAATTGCAAAAAAAAAAAAAAAACACCAAACCACCAAACATGAGGGAAAATAGGAAATAAGTGAATACCAGAAAAAATAAACACTAACAAAATTGATTTAGATCATGAAGGATAAAAGATATAGAAACTTTCAGTTATCAAATATAAAATTGTGACATGAGATGATTAAATAATTGAAAGGTAGAAGTTTTAAAATGAAAGAACTAGAGACTATCAAATGTGTTTGTGCAGAAGAAATGACTAAAAGTAATTTAAAGATAAAAAAGTAGCTATTGAAATGAGAAAAAGTTAATCAGGGAATTGATTACAAAGCATATTAGACATAGCAAATGAAAGAATTAGTGACCTTGGAATTAGATCTGAGGAAATTGTACAGAATGCAGAGCAGAAAAAGCAAGACAGGGAAAGTATATTCAGAAAAGAGATAATGAAACATAAAGAATAAAATAATAAGGACTGGAATCCAAACTATGAGTCCAAGAAAGACCAATTAGAATGAAAAGGAAAAAGAAAAAAATTAAAGATACTTGACTGAGAATTTTCAAAACCCTGTGAAAATAATAATTTTACAGATATAGAAAAAAAATACATATGTTATTTAATGGTAGGAAGTTCACACAACAATTGCAGCAGTAATATCAAATATAATAATAATATTGCATCACATCAAGGACAAAAGATCTTAAAAGAAGCAAGAAAGAAAATCAGACATTTAAAAATTATCATGACATAAAAACAAAACAATAATTGCAGGAAAAAGATTATTAATATATACATAATGCTAAACTATATATGCAACCAAACCATCTTTCTAGAATAATAATGTGAGATTACCAATAAATTTTACCAGTAAATATTCACTCAAATACCTTCTTGTACATAAATTAGCAAATATTCATATTTATCTTTCTAAGAAAACAACATCTCTATAAAATAGTCATTAATAATATTAAGGGCAAATTCATGGTTAGAAAAGCAGAAAAGAAATAAAATGGTGGAAAATCACAGCATATAAATTGTAGAAGGAATCATGAGGGTAAATATATTCTAAATTACATGTAGCATTTGGAAAGAGGGTTCAGATATTAATTAATTTATTTTAAAGTTAAGTCAAAATTAAAGGGTTACTGTAATAATTACATTGAAATTATATAAAAACTAAATAAGAATAAAAGAATAACTGTAAAACCAAGAAAAAAGATTGAATAAATATAGAAAAAGCAAGGTAAATAGAAAGCATAAACTACAAAATTGAAGATTTCCAGATATATCATTAATTCCAATAAATACAAATAATTTAAACTCAGCACTTAAAAGGAAAGATTAAACTAACATTTAAAAATAGACAAGTATGGCCATATACTGTTAGAAGGAAATGATTATGAAACACACATGAAAGACCCAGAAAAATAAAAGGTAAAAAATTGAAAAATATTTCAAAATTTGCAAAATATTGATAATATTTAAAACTGAGTAATAGGTTTATGGCAACTAATTATAATATTTTATCTACTTTGATGTATGATAAACTTTCCATTATGAAAATACTTTGAAAAAGATACTTAGAATACCATGAAAACATTATTCAAAAAACTTGGATAGTTACATTTATATAATACAAAACTGATTTTTATGTAAAAGACTTTAAGGATAAAGAAAGTTTCTACATAATTTTTAAAATTTCATTTGCCAGGAAAAGATAAAAACCCCTAAAATATGAAGCCTTAAATATTGCATATACAGAAAATAGCAATAGGACTACAGGGTAAAATATACAAATTCACTATCACAATAGTGGTAAAATACTAGTGATTAAATACATGCTTTGTAATTTCTTATAGAAACAGCAAATACAAAAATTTAGTAAAAATAAAGAATTGAATAGCACTATCTACAAGTTGTTTTAAGGACATAGGCCCAACCCTACATTCAACAATTAGTAAATAATCATCTTAAGCTTATAGAGAACAATTAGAAAAACTAATGACATATTATACCATACATTTTTAAGAATAATAATATGTATAAACTGTTTTCTGAGGGTAATACAATTATAGTAGAAATCAAAAACAACCATTTTAAATCTTCATATTTCTGGAAATTAAAAGTATTTATATCTAAATAATACAAGGGGCAAAGAAGAAATTATAATAGAAATGTAAAAATAGTTAGAATTAAATATTCCCTCAAAACTTGAGGGATATAGCAGAAATACAACTTTAAGGAAAATTGCAGCTTTCAATGCTTACAGTAAAAAAGGAGAAAATGTAATCTGTTTAAGCTTTAGAAAATTTGGAGTTGCAATCATTCAACTTGAGAAGATGGAAAACTAAGTTGAAAGATGGTAGATGTAAGAACGATAAAGATAAAAACAGTCAATGAAATAGTAAAAAGGGATGTGATATAAGATGTATAGAGCCCAAACTTGGTGCTTTGTAATAAAACATCAAAATTCTGATGAGAAGAACAAAAAGGATACATAACTATATATATAGCATATGACAAATATATAAGGCTACTATGAAGAAGCGTATTTCAACCTGAAAAATTGGATGAAGCAAAGATACTATATGAACATATAATGTACCAAAACTGACTCCAAAACAAAGACAATACTCCTATAACCATTAACATAGTCAATCACTAGTCGAAAGAAAACCAGAGGTAAATGGGGATTACTATTAATGAATTTTCAATATACCTTCTTGAGAATAGAAGATATCAATACAAATTTGGAGTAAAACCACAGAAGGATAATACAAAAAACAATATATAAACAATGTGTAGGCAATTTTCAAAAATTCTAAACAACATATTCTAATTTGAAGCCAGCCATTTTTTTTTAAAGGTACACATTATAAAATAGAGGTTATGGAAAGGTGAAAATAAAATGGAAGGATTGGTTTAAAACCAAAGAACTTACAAATGTAATGCAAAATAATAAAGAAGATTAAATACACAATTATTAAAAGGAAAAATACTTAACAAATAGTTCCAAAACAATGATTTGATAAACTTGAACAACTATGATAGAAAAGAAACAAAAACATGATGAAATAAACAAACAAAAGTATCTTAGGAATAAAAGTGTCCTTTCTGAACTTTACCAAAAGTATTTAACTGTAAACTGTAGCAAATATTATGCTTAATAATGAAGTTAGAATTATCCTCTAAGAAGTCAGGGCAAGGAAAGAAGGAGTTCCAATATCACTTTTATTAAACATTGTAATAGGGATTCTAGACAATGCAGTAGGAAAAGAGTAAGAAATAAAACATGTAAGTATGGAAAGGAAGAAATATGTTAGACACGGCTGATACAATTAACTACACTGAAAACTGAACAGAATCTAAACAAAAATGTGAAAATTAATAAGAACTTCCCAAGGTTGCTGGATATAAGATCAGTATACAAAAATCAATTGCATCTCATTGTATTAATAATAAACCTTCAGAAGGCGTAACTTAGATAAATGGCTACCCCTTATAATAACAAGAAAAAATAAATACTTAGGGATAATTTAACAAATAATTTGAAATTTCTTGATAGAGAACAGTTAAAAACAGGCATTAAAGACTTTAAGGAGACTTAAATAAGTGAAGAATATTCCTTGATAATGAATTGAAAGCCTAGAAATCCTAATGACTTCAATGTTCCTGAAATTGAAGGTAGATTCAATGGAGTTCTAATAAAATTTTCAGTTGAGTTTTTAGTGAAACTTGATAAACTGATTCTAAAATATATGTAGAAAAAAGACACCAATTAGCCAAGAATTCTTAAAGAAAACGAATAGGGTAAAGGTACATTCCCTGCCAGGTTATCAGGACTTATTTTAAAGCCAAATAATCAAGGTAATGTCACTATTATGCAGAAAAGTTATGGAAAGATATGGAAGGATAATATAAAATATTGATAAACTTGAGCTAGAAAATACCTTAAACAAACTCAAATTACCAGTAAAAACCCTGTGATTGCACCAATGTACATAATTATGATTCAATAAAATTATTAAAAAAAAAATAAGTATTTTTGTTACAAGAACAATGTAAAAAGAATGAAAGATAAGCCATATAGTGTGAAAAGTATTTATGTTGCATGTAATCGATAAAGAATTATCAGCTAAAAATTATAGTAAAGTTCTCCAAATTAAAAAATAAATAAAGAAAAAAATTTAGGAAAACCCTAAAGATCATACACACACATGCACACACACGTTTTATGAAACTTTACTGAGTTGTTTGTACAGTGCTCTGAATGTAAGCATATGGTAGCAAGTTCTCCAACTTAATTGTCTACAGTAGTGGTTCTCAACCTTCCTAATGCTGTGACCATTTAATATAGTTCCTCATGTTGTGGTGACCACCAACCATAAAAATTATTTCCATTGCTACTTCATAACTGTAATTTTGCTACTGTTATAAATTGCAATGTAAATATCTAATATACAGGATATATTTAGGCAACTCCAGTGAAAGGGTCGTTTGATCCCCAAAGGGGTCATGACCCACAAGTTAAGAACCACTGGTCTACAACGACAGCTCTGATGATCAAATTGAGGCTATGCAAATTATTGCCACATTAAGATGTGATTTCAAACCTAGTAAGGTGCAAAAATTAAGTATGATGGTACTATATAGTGATATGATTGTGGAATATTGAGAACTATTACACAAAATCACCGCTAGAATCTGTGTGCTTCTCAGTAAATATATTTTTCAGGAACCCTTTTCACATAAACAATTGGAGTCACATTAAGTTAGCTTGTCAGCACTATTCTGGCAGCCCTAAAGCACAAAACCCTGCAAAAGAAATAATGCCTCAGCCAGAAACAGCAATGTACTAGCCAGGACAACCCCTGAAAAAGGGACCCCACCCTTGGGCTCCAGAACAACCACATCAGTAGGAACACATGATTCTACTGAATCTACTGAATCATGTGTGTGATGTGAGAGTATAAGGGAATTAGGAGGGGATTAGAGGATCAGAAAGCACGCAAAAGAGGAGAAATAAGACCTAGACTGTCCTGCCTACAAGATAACCCTGATCCCTGACAGTCTTAGGCACTAGAGGGAGACTTCAAAGATTTCAGAGAAGGCAGTCCAAGGTGTATGTACAACTTCCTGATGTCAGGCCTGGGCAGAGAATTCTTGCCTGGGTTTGAAGATGGTACTGTGCTTATTTTCTGCTGGTAGAGGATATTATCAATATAACAACTTTGTAAAATAATGTGCCTTTTTCTTGTAGATTCAAATATGTATGTTACTTATGACCCAGCATTTCTACACCTAAAAATGTACAAGTTAGAGAATCTCCTACATATTGTCATAAGAGTCATTATCAGACTACTCATTCCAGCTTTAGTCACAAGAGCTAAAAATGGGAAATGACTAAATTTCCACCTACCATAGTACAGATAAATAAGTTGTAGGATATTCATACTGTAGAACCACTAACAGTTCTGTGGTCTACAGTTATGCACAACAATATGGATGAATCTTAAGACATGAGATGAATGAAAAATGCAAGTCACTGAAGACTATGTATAGTATGATTTGATTACTATAAAATTATAAGAAAGCAAAATTAAATAATTCCACTAATACATACATATACACATACATAAATACATGTTTTATGAGTATATGTGTGTATGTGTGTAAATATATATATGTGTGTGTGTGTGTATTGGGGCAATTGAGGGAAGCAGGGAAGAGTTTATGAGTAGACTCAAATTATTTGCAATATTCTCTTTTTTAAGTTGATTAGAGATCATAGATATTTATTTTACATTAAGCTTCAAAATCCATATGCCATATATTCTTTCTCCATATCAAATACATATTTTTAATATAACTTTTAAAGAGAAAACACTTTTTTTTTTTTTTTTTTTTGAGACAGAGTCTCAAGCTGTCACCCTGGGTAGAGTGCTGTGGTGTTGTGCAGCCCACAACAACTTCAAACTCTTGGGCTCAAGCGATTCTCTTGCCTCAGCCTCCCAAGTAGTGTAGACACTTGCTACAATGCCCGGCTACTTTTCGTTGTTGTTGCAGTTGTCATTGTTGTTTTAGCTGGCCTGGGCTAGGTTCAAACCTTCCACTCGGTGTATGTGGCCAGTGCCCTATCCACAGAGCTATAGACACTGCTTGTTTAATGGAGAAGTTCCCAAACATGGTTGAAGACAAAACCTTTATAAACATGCAGATCTAGTACCCTTGGAATGCTTTAAGTACCTGATTTGGGAGTAAGATGAGCTTTATTAATGTGGTTTGCCAAGACTGCAGGCTAGGATGACGTATGGCTCTCTGTCTTCTCGTCTCAGCAGCACTGCCACCAAGAAAGGGACCATATTCAATTTTTTTTTCTCTCCAAACATGAAAGAGAAGAATATTTGAGACTACAACAAATAATATGGCAAGCCTGATTGTCCCTAAAGATTGATTCCTTTTACCTTCCTAGTGAGTATACATTATTTTCTATTCAGAGAAACATTAGTTACTTCTGAAACAGTGAGACCTGTTAGTGGCTGTCTGCCTGCATGCAATCCATTATTTCCTTGACCATAACCTATCTTTTCTCTCAAAGCCTAACTGTGAGTGAGAAATTATGTGTAAATTCCCCACCATGCCTTCATGGTGAGCAGTGCAAATATTTGATGACCTAGTGATGTCAACCTAGTGCTGGATAAAGAGCTGTTTGGACTCTTTGATCAAAAATGAAACTTAAGAAACTCCTTATGCACAATCACACTTTGCCTTCATATAAAGGAAGGTAACCTCTAGGGAATGTGCCTCTCTTGGCTGAACAGACTCTGAAATTTGGTTCTTGGCGGTGTAACCAATGCTTACTCATTCCCAATTCAAGTTAACAAATATTTATTAAGATTTATTGAGTGCTGGCTACAATTCTTGGACTGTGTGGCCAAACACAAAAAAGACAAATTTAAAATCATGTCCTATCCTCAAGGAAGTTGAAAGAGACAATGTTGACAAGGAAAGCAGCCCGGGTTCCCATGTCAGCTCTGTATGTGGGACTTGCTGGGTGGGCCTGTGCAAACCACTTATCTGTCTGGAGCTCTGTTTTGCTCTTTCATAAGTTAAAGTGTTGGAGATGGATAGTTTTAGAAGTTCCTTACAAAGTTAAAAACTGATGTTGATGTGAATCTGTATGAGCAGATAAAATGCATTAGAGAATTTTATGCTCATAAGCCATCCAGTGATCCAGTTCCCTAGGTCTGCAAACATGGAAACCCAGGCCCAGAAAGATGATGCAACTTGCTCAGGGTCATACAGATATAATATCAAAGAGTAATAGAAATGGTGGGAGGTGGGTGGGTAGCTGGGTGTTTTAGATACAATGAAGTCTTCTTTTAGGTTGGAATGTAGACTACTGACTATTTTGTAAGGTCAGTGGACAATAAGCAATTGACCTGACCCTTCTCCCTGAAGTATTTCTGCCATAGAAAGGGAGGGAAATTTTACTCCATAGATGAAGGAGAGATGTGATGATTGTGTATAAGGGACTATGTTGCCAGTGAGAGAGCCATCTATTGCTTTTTAATACAATGAAAGATCCTAAGAGGAATTAACACATGGAATAGATAGATATCAATGCATTTACTCCCCCATTAGCTATAGCCAATGTTCCTGCCCCTCTTCTTGGCCTTAGGAACTCACTAGCACTTATGTTCTATTATCATCTCACTTTCATTCTGCTAATGTGCTATCCTCTTATTAACCTGAGTTAATAGAAGGCTTTATGTCTCATGAATCCTGTCTACAGTAATGTAAGAACTGTAGTCTCTGGACAAGGGGCAAAGTGTGTCAGGTGAGATCACCACAAGACACTGACAGAATAGTCCTAAAGGAAGGATTTACGATGTTATTCCCAAGATTTATACATAGGGGACTGACATTGTGAAAAGTTATCTCAGATTGGATTTGAGTTACATGTCTACATGGATAGAAGTGTCATGTCCCAAGGAAATTTCCAGAGATTTTAGAGCAGGCCAGAAATTTCTCCTTAAGAACTGGGAGTTAGAAGAGTTAGCTATTGCTGTGTAACAAATTATCGCAAATTCAGCTTAAAACAATAATTGTTTATTATCAGAGTTTGTATATATGTGGGTCAGCTGGATATTCTTGATCGAAACTAGGTTTGGCCCATGTCAGTTGAGCTTTTTCTTGTGTCTGGGTTGTGTGGGAGGTCCACGCTGAGATAGGCCTAGCTGGGATATCTGTGTTGCAACAGTTGAAGATTCTCTCATACTTTTTTTGGCTCAGCAGGCTAGCCCAGGAACATCTTCCTTATGGTGATGGAAGAAGCTAAAGAGAACAAGCAGAAACACATAATGTCTCATGAGGCCTGCTCTTGAAGCTGACATACTAAATCTCTTCCTTGTTCAGTTGGTAGAAGTCTCAAGGCTGAATCTAAATTCAAGGAGTTGGGATGTAGACTCTGCTTCTTTGGTAGCACAAACTACAAAAATCACATAATGAAAGTGTAAATAGAAGGAAAGGTTAAAAAAAAAAAAAACTGAGCCATTAACAAAATCTACCATTGGAGCTTAGAAAGAGCAATGTTTCTTAAACATTTAAAAAATAATTGACACAAGTGCCCATCAACTCATGAATGGATTAACAAACTTTGTTATGTGTATACCACGGAGTACTACTCAGCCTTAATAAAAGATGGAGACTTTCTATCTTTGGGGTTTACCTGGATGGAGTTAAAACACATTCTTCTTACCAAAGTATCTCAAGAATGGAGGAAAAAATTATCCAATGTACTCAATACTAATATGAACAACTACATGCCCACACAAAAGAAGAAAACACAAGTATACTATAGCAAGGGGGAGGGGATAGGAGAGAATGGAAAATGGGGAGGAGGGAGGGTGACTGGTGGCATCTCACCTAATGTGCACAATGTGAGGGTGTTTAGCTTGCCCCCTGGGTGAAGGGCTCAACTACAACTCGAACTTTACCTTACAAATAAAAACAATGTAACCTAGACCTTTGTACCCTCATATCAATATGAAATAAATAAACAAATAAATAATCAACAGACCATTTTGAGAGTTCGATAAAAAAGAATATCAGCTTTCCCAAGACAAATCCATGGCATGAAAATGGTTGCATTATGTCTCTTAATCCTTTGAAGTTTACCCATGGACCTCAAATTAAAAATGCTGGCCAAGAAGGTCAAGTTGTCTGACTAAGGGATGATGTTGTATCTCCATAAAGAGAATTCTGCCTGCCAGGGATCCCAGGAAATCTTCCAGCTAGGAGGTGTCCTAATCTAATATTGAGATCAGGGATTTTTCTACCATAGGGTTAAAAGTATTGAGACAGGAAAGTGTGAGACCCAGTGCCAAAGTATGTGCAGAAGGAAGAGCTTTGTGTGGGTGGGTATTTTAGAATGAACCACACTTAAATCCTTTCTTGGCAGTATTTTGATTAAATACAATACTTTATGAATTCTAACTTTATTGCTTCATTAGCATAGTGACAGGAAGTTATATTTCACTTTTCAAAATAAGATTATTTGTCTCTCTTTAATGGCCTACTGTTTCCAAAGAGGACATAAGCAGTAGGAGGCAGTTGAGCCTGAAGAAAAGGTGGCAAAAAATGCTTCTTCACAAATTGGACTCCTATAGGCAGAAGTCACCCACTCCCCACAGCACCCTACCCCAGCCTGTCCAGGGAAGGTGGGCCGGTCCAGTGACCTGCAGTCACAGGGCTACTGTGTGCAGTTGACAAAGAAAACTTGAGCAAGCACAGTGAACTTGTACCGATACCTGATGAATCAACAGATCTCCATAAACACTTTAGTTCGTCTACTTTCAGGAAATTGGCCCAAAGTAATATCCATTTGATTTATTCATCACTTGTAGTTAATTAATTAAATCAAAGCCAATGGATTGTTTATGAAGATGTTTTAAAAAGCAGGAAATCTCAATAAACTAACTTAGAAAAATAAAGTGGGGAAAGTTAAGTGATTTTCCCCTCCTATGGAAATTGCCCTATCTTCAAAACCAGAACTCAAGGTAGGAACATTTGCTTCTGCAGTGCTCATTATGTTTACAATTCTTGCTTTATGTCCACGGATTATGGACCATGGAACACTGAAGCTAAGGCAGATTTTATTTTCTGTCGTATTTCTACCCTGGATTGTGACACCTTGGAACATTGAAACTAAGGCAGATTTTATTTTATTTTCTGTTGTATTTCTAGCACCTAGGCAGTACACTGCACACAGTGGGTACACACTACATTTGTCAGACAAACAAACAAAAAAATTCTTGCAAAGCATTTGAGACAGCCCTTTCTACACACCAGGAGCCTTATTGTATATTAGACATGTCAAACACTAATGAACCAATATTTATAACTAAGATCATTTTCTCTAGGTTTTGCTGTATTTTCAGGATTCCTTGGGGAAGAATAAGAATTTAAAAATGGTAGTATTATAATAGTATAATTGTGAGTTAAAAAATTTATAATGAAACTGAATCAAACCAAGAATTTTAAATGTGAAATTTGAAAGCTGTTTTCCCACAGAGGCTTCATATGGTAAAAATATTTTTAAGAAACTTTTTTCTTCTTTCGACTTAGTGTTTAAACCAGGAAATTTTAACACGCTCTACTTTACATAAAAATTTGAGCTTTTTATTAATAATAGGAATATTAATTGATAGTCACTATGAACTATAATACTGTCTAGCCTTTGGGATGTACAATTAATTATCATCACTTTTTGTTTTTATTTTAATTAAGCACTTATGCAGCACTTTACATATTTGATGTATTTTATAACCATTAATTACAGAATGAATGCACAAACATAAATTATACATGCTCAAAAAAAAAAGAATCATCTTTAAATTATGAATAAAGAAGCTATTGAGTTTGTGTAGCTTTTCTCTTTGGGTAGAAAGTTCTGCCCATATATAACAAGAGATTCAAAAATATTTTTCTATTGAGAATGGCAGGACTAGTAAATAAATTTTAACTCACAGTTTATATGAAGGACTTGTGGCAGATACTAAAAAATTGGTATATATGATTTTTTGAAAATATGTACAGTTTTAAGGAACATATGATTTCAAGAGCTAAGTGGTTCATAAGCAAACCCACTTCCCCAGTGCAGCTGAATTGCTAAAGGGGTAATATTTTTGCTTCTTGTCTCCTTCTTGGAAGATCTAAGGATGGAGAATGGAGACATTTTTTTCACATAAGATGCCCCACGTCTCCAGAAGCCCATGAAAAATTGGGTGTGGGATTAGAAAGGGACTTTGGAAAGGTTTTGAGTATGCAACGCAGACTGGCAGGCTCAGAGTTGCTGAGCTGGGGAGTATGTCCCAAGTTTAGTTAGCCTGGTCTGTAGAGTCTGGAAGGAAAAGTGAGATCTCAGAAGGGAGTGCACTGAAAAGGGAACCAGCCTTCGTTGACTGACAGCAGCCCTTATTTGCTCAGGAACTATCATTCCTGAGTAAATAAACCCATGTGATTCTAAAAACCAATTGATCCATTTCCTCCATATTGTGAAATTTCTGAGCACCCTCAGTTATCACCTAACCCCAGTAAGATTAGCCCACATCACAAAGTCCCAAGGCTGCAGATGCTGGTACAGAAGTGGAGAGAAGGGAACACTCTTAAGCTATTGGTGGGAATGCAAACTAATACAGCCTCTTTGGAAAGAAGTATGGAGAATCCTCAAAGATCTCAAATGAGACCTCCATTTGACCCCACAATCCCATTACTAGGCATCTACCCAGAAGAAAAAAAATCACTTTTTCATACAGACATTTGCACTAGTTTATTGCAGCTCAATTTACAATTGCCAAAAGGAGGAAACAGACTAAATACCCATCAACTCAGAAATGGATTAACAAATTGTGGTACATGCACATCATGGAATACTATTCAGCCATAAAAAGATGGTGACCTCACATCTTTTGTAATATTCTGGATGGAGCTGAAACATACTCTTCTTAGTAAAGTATCACAAGAATGGAAAAGCAAATATCCAATATACTCAATACTAAAATGAAGTCAGTAGATGATCTAATGCATGCCCATATAGGAGAAAAACTCATTTCAATTCAAGTTGGGGGGCTAATGAGAGAGGTAGAGGAGAGAGCAGGGTGCTCCCACTGAATGGGCAGAGCATGGGGGTATTTGGCACATCTTTTGTACATGGGACATAACCTCAAGAGGGACTCTACCTAAAAAAAAAAAAAAAAAAGAAAAATCAAATATTTTGACCTGGTTATTTGTACCCTCACATTAACTTGAAATAAATTTACTTTTGAAAATAAATAAAAAATAAAAAAAAAGTAAAAACCATGTGAATGGAAAAGTTATGGCCTCAACATAATAATGCCTAGGTTCAGTTAGCTTAATGCCGGGACAAGTCCTTCAACCTCTCAGAACCTCGTTTTCCTCATCTGTGAATTGGGACCAACAAGTATACGGGCTTCACAGGGGTTGGTATGAAGATGAAGCGAGTTCGTTCGTGGGAAGCACTTTAAACAGTAGCTACTATATAGTCAATTCTCAATCCCTGATATTTTTATTCTGTTACTATTTGTGGCAAAACTAGGACATCAGTTGGAAGCAATGGCATCAGAGGCCCCGTCCTTAGGGTGCTTGCTTGAGGAGGGGCGGATGGCCCTGCCCTATCTAGCAGGGAATCAGGGGGCAGGTACTGAGTTGGTCTGCTGGTCATTATCACGGCTGCTGAGAAGGCCAAGCGTAGGTGGAAGAAGAGACTCGGACAGGGGAAAGCAATGGAAATTGTCCTTAAGGAAGAGCTTCAAAGGAGCTAGGAACGATTTGATCAAGGTAAAACAGACGTCACAGGTTTAGCTCGGCTGTCTCCAGACATTGGAAGGAAATGGAGTTGGCACATGAGGATCGGCAGCTGATGTGTCGGGCCGCCGCACACGGAACACCCAGCAGATTCTAATTGAATGGAAAATATAAATGTTTGGGTGAGAAAGAACTTTCTCAGAGTCCGGATCATAGAAAGAGAGCGACTGCTGTCACCGAGGCGTGCCAAAACATAGCAAAAGAGAGAAGAGTGATTAAGATTTGGACTATTGGGAATCAGGCAGACCTGGGTTAAAATATGGCCACTTCCACTTAAAACCTATGTGACCTTCGCAATTTTTTTTTATCCCTTCTTAGCTATACCTTCGTGATCTATAAAATGTTTCTATTAGCAGTACCAAACTCATAAGGTGGTTGTAAAAATCAAGTGAGATCGTGCATAGACCCTACCCTAAGAGTCAACAAATGACAGGTATAAAGACAGTAAGAGTAGTTACTGTCACCATCCAGCAATGATATTATAGACGGGCTATTATATTACGTAGCAGAAGGGACTGAACAGCTTGCAGGTTTCCTTTCAGATGTAAGATCTGTGCTTCTCTTCACAGTAACTCTATACTCTTTGGAAGACACTTTTTAGAGTAGTGTGGGTCTGTTTATTAAAGAGAGAGGGAGAATCTTTCTGTTAATACTGAGGAATACAGCCACCAGCCAGAAAAAAAGAATGTCAATGGCAGGTGCGCCTGAAGAATTCCATCTGACACCTCAGTTTTACGGGCACTGTACTCTAACTATCAAGCTAACCAGCCGCAGACGTAACCACAAGAGACTAGAGATAAAACGATGTGAACTAAGTATAAGTTTCTCTGCCATGGTGAGTGTATCTAGAATGCTGTGAGTCACTCTGATTACTGTCATTCCCCGAGATCTATTTCCAGCACAGTTTCAATTACAAACTCTGTCATTCTCTTATTGATTTGCTGCCTCAGATCTCCATGTTGCCAGGCTCCAAGCTGAAGCTTCTAATACTGGGAGGAATCCCCTCACCAGAGTTCCCACCTGTTTCAGGTGGCCCCGGAGGGCAGAGTGCATCCAGCATGTCTGGGTACAGTGAGGGCGTGTAGGAAAGAACTTGGTCAGAGTCGCATTTGGACCACCATGTTGCATAAGTCCAGAAAGTGCCATTGAAATTGTGGCTATGCGATGCAGCGTCCCTGTTCCCAGCAAAGATGTCTCCAAAGTAATGACATGCCTTGTCACCAGAGATGGCCCCATGGAGGCTGAGAGACCAGGTCTTATTAATCATCACAATTTATGATGATTAAATGGAATGCTGGCTGTCTTCAATCCTGAACTTTTTTGGATGCTATATTTTAAGACATAGTTCTTGTCTTCTTTCTGGGAACTAAAGTTTTCTTTAGGGAGAAGACTCAGTGAAGATACAGCCTTGTTCTAACTGAATGCCATCACAGCTGTACAGAGAGTAAATTATGTATTATATCTCGTATGACCTAAAAGATTATTTCCCTAATTTGGCCAAATCAGAAAAAGGAGGCCAAGGTGGGAGAATTGTTTGAGGCTAGGACTTCAAAATCAGACAGGGCGACATAGCAAGACCCCATCACTAAAAAAGGGAAAAAAAATTCTAGCATGTTGGGTGAATGGTAAGAAGAAAGGCAAGATGAATTTGTTCACTTTGGCATGTTTCAACCTGGAGAGGCAGATATGGGGTCAGAGCCCCAATATTCAATTGGAAAATGGCTTCTAACACAGTGAAGTTTATTTGGGGGACCCTTTGAGGATCTTGGTAAACTATGGATTCTTCTCCCCAGAATAAAAGGCCTGTATGTGAGTAGTTTTCCATGTAAGTAAATATCTCACATAAACACATACACAAGCACATACAAGTACCATGATGTGTAGAATCCTGTTCGCAGGCCCCAGGATTCCAGGGATTTCACATAAAGACCTCATGTGTAGATTGTCCTTCATTGCTTGGAAATTATTCTCCTGCTGTGTCTTGGCTGAAGATTTTACATCTGCAACTTGTTTGGAAGCGCCCCAAGAATAGGAACCTCATTTTCCTTTCTAGCACATGGGTACCTAGTGCAATGCCAAATGTGGGGTAAGTGTTTAATAACTTTAAGTCAAATGAGTACATATTGAAAGGCTGATTCCCTAGTTAGACCCGGACGGAACTAGCAATTTTTCCCAACCATCTCATGCCTAAAGAAAAATGACATTTTGGTATGCTTTTCTCTTCTCATAGAAGGTACTCAGTGGATGGGCAAGATCCTTCACCAGTTCTGCTTGAAGAAGGAACAGAAATATCTTCACTCCAAAAACAAACTGAACCTGGCTCCAAAAAGGAATTTTCAAACTGGGGAGAAATAGTCCCAAACATGCAAACAATATCACAAAACATCCAGATATATGATTTTAAGGGGTACTCATGCCAAGAGTGCTAAGGAACCATAGTCACTTTGGGAAGGCCTTTAAAGAAGGTCTCCCACCGAGTTCCCACAGTGCCCTGGTCACAGGGGGTTGCACTTGCGAAATGTGTCTGCCTCCTTGCTCTTGTCCAACCATTCCTTCAGCCAAAACTAATTGGGACACGAGGAATGTGTTCCAAGGGAGTGTGAATGTTATAACTGGCTCCTTTATGAGGCTGCCTGGAAGCCTGGTGATGTTCCAGCCTCATGGCTGGGGACGAGCCTTTGACATGAACCTGCGGGTTCTTCTAGGCCATGGTTCAGGCCCAGGAAAGTGGAAAATGCCATTGAGACAGATGGGAGCAGTTTAGAGAAGACAGGGTGGGAATGGTGCTATGGGCCAGGCCCCTTCTGAGGAAGGACAAAATGGGTCACAGATTTGGCATGAAATAAAAGAAAAGATGCCTACTGACTGGCCTAACTAAACAAAAATGGGCCTCTTGCAGTGGAGGGAAATATAGAAAATTCTCTTTTCCAGCTGCCCAGATCTGCCCTTTTGAGTCTGGGCCAGGTAGGACTTAGCCACCAGAGGCTGAGATGCTGACTTACTCACCTGCGTTTCTGCCAACACCAGGCTCTCAGTCAACCCCTCATAAGGCATGTTTGTCATTATTGACTTCTCACAGTCTGAAAGACGTGGGCTTTAGGGCTCATACGAGGTATGAGGACTTGAGCCTTCAGAATCTACTTCAGCAGTTGGGCTTATTCCCCATTTGTGAATGCAACCATCGTTCATTGAAAAATGGCTTTGGGCAAAAATGAACAAAACCGAGTTCTTTCTTTTTAGGTATGTGCAGTCTGGAGGGGCATATGGATTAGACCTAAGCAATCACAATGGTGGGCCCTGGTGACGTTCCAGAAGTGGAACAGAAGACAATGGGAGGACACTGAAGAAAGGGTGCAAATCTCAGTTATAAAAATCAAAAGCTTCATGGAGGAGGAGGAGTTAGAACTAAAATTGAAATTAAAAAATGACAGGAGAAAATGGGTAGCACATGGTCCACCCAACCTTTCAAGGCTCTAGGAATGAATGTGATTGTGTAGTTTCCATGCTGAGACTTACTTGGAAGAAAAAGTTGGTAGAGTTAAGACACTGGTTTTTGATATATATATATTTTTTATTTTTACATATACATGTGTTAATTAGGTTTCCCCTTTTTGCCTTCACAGAATTTAAAAGGCTTAAAATTTAATAACAATAACAATGTTTAAGATAAGGACTGGAAACAAAAATCACATAAAGAATGAATGAAGATAAATACATTCAGAAAAGAAAACACGATTACTGATCTGTTTTTTAAAACTCTCCTTTACTTTTATTTACATGATATTAGTTGTCTATTTTTTGAGATTTTGGAAAAAAAATAAGTTAACTGATGACTTCATACTGAGCCTCAGAATCAAAGCACTCTATAATGTCTTATTTGACAATGTGAACGTTACTTGGCATTATTAGTACCAATATTGCTTGGCATTATTAGTACCAGTATTGCTTAATATTTCAATGCGGTAATCATGTTTTCTTTTCTGAATGGTTTTTGATATTCATTGACTGTGATGGCAACATAAGTGGTCACTGTGTTTGTCTGACATATCTCAACAGTCGTGTCTTGGCTACTCGCAAGAAGCCAACTGGGGCCTTTCCAAAGTGCTCCCTAGAAGGGAAGATACGGAGGTGAGTGCTAAAGGTGGTGACACCTTTCAGACAGAAAGCTTCCACAGTCTGTGATGCGATGATTGTGTTCAATGTTCCGAGTGCCCAGTGTGTGGCAGTGGCTGACCTGAATCTGAATCCCCATCTGTCTGATCCTCATCCTGGGACCTGGACAGGCTCCTTCAATTTCCTTAATCTGGATCTCCTCAAGTGGGAAAAGGCAGCAGTTTTATTCACCACCCAGGGTTGTTGGGAAGAATAAAAACAGTGATGCCCATAAAACCCTAGGCCCTATCGGGTCCTCAGGGTAGGCTGTGCGCCATCCCTAATGCCGCCCCGGAATGGTGACCACTGAGAGGCCCACTCCGAGCTACTCTTCATCATCCCCCATCTGTAGAGCTAGTTTCTTACATCCCACTCAGACTTCCGTGTGTATAAACCACTCATTGTGGACTTGGCTAAGTTTCATGTAGGCCTTCGCTTTATAGCTAATTGAGCTATCAATGGCCACATGGAGGTTGTAGCCACTGGGTGCATGAACCCACCCCTCTCCCTCTCCCTCTGGGGTATCTCTCAGATAGTCTCTCCTCGAAGCCTCTCATTTAGTCAATATAACAGATTTTTTATCACCCCTAATCACCAGAATATTGGATTAAGGAGAGCCAGTGGTAGGCAAACCTTCTGGTTTTTGTAGGCTTAGATCAAACTGTGGGAAAGACCAGAATTGTTGGGGATTGTGAGAGGGAGTGGACCCCATCATTCCTGCATTTACTTGCCTCCCCTTGTCAAAAAATTGCCTAGAGCAAATGCTGCAGCCAAGGGACAGGGACCTGCTGGAGATGACCCGACAGGGGGCATCCTGGGTCCCTGAGGAGTGAGCCAGGAGCAGCTTTTTATCAACAATAAAGAATCCTGGTGCTATTTGTCAAGAAGCAGATTTGGGGGTTCAGTGTAGGTCTAGTAGACAGGGCAGGCGATTGGCATGCTCCGTGTACTCTCCAGGTGACTCTGACCACCCATGTGCTCTGGGATTTCCCAGCCAGATGGGTAAGAGGAGCCCCCCACCAGCATCGAGTGGTGGCCATCAGCAGCGCTCATTCCCGTGGAGGGAAGTGATGTTTAGGAGAACCAAGGTTAGGCTACAGGAGCAGGTGGGGTCATGGGTAAGGAGGAGACAGAGAGGTTAGCAGTCCAGACTGTATGTCTGGGCTGGAAAGGCAAGACATCCAGAGCAAAGGAAGCAACATGGGGTCACTGCCAGAGTTGTCCTGGAGAGATTCTCAGAGGTGGCAAGCTCAGCTGCTAGCGGAAAGGAAAGCAAGAGAGCAGATGCCTAGACAGGGAGAAGTAAGACCAGCCGTGGCACCGGATCGCAAGACTCTGCAAGCAATCCCGAATCCCAGTGTCCAGCATTGTCTATTCCTTTGCTCTGATGGTGGGGCATTAAACGCCCACCTCCCCCCATCCCCAGGATGTGAGGAGCAGAGCCTACATCAGACAGAGTGTCTTGCACATTTTGGATATTAATCTTGACAGAAAAATCTTTAGTATCGTATGGATTAGTCAATGGAAATTCATTAACTACTTGTCATGACTATAATATAATCTGCCCTGACCGTAAAGACTCAACAGCACGGTGTTAATCAAATCTACACAGAAAACAACACATTTCTGCTTAGACTCAACGAAGGATTCTCTTACTAGATCAGAGACGGGGCCTTTAATGGGGGAAAAATGTGCTCCTTTGAGCATCCCTGGGCGGGGCCCTCCTGTCCACAGAAGAGCATCCCAAGTCTCCAGCAGTGACAATTTGAAGGTACCTTCTATTTCTGGCAAACTACACACCCTCCACATAATGGAAGCCTGTCAATCTCTAGTCCCCATCAGCGAGGAGTTCACAGATAATAAAGCAGAACGTATTCTGCAGGATGGAACATTTTCTCCCAGGATGAGTAATTACCAGGTTTTAATCATGCTCATTAGCCAGCCATTAGAGTCCTGTCCAGCCTCTCCCGCCAGAGACGAGACAGGAGAATGATTGTGGTCGGAGGCTGCACCCGACCTGGTGAAATACTCAACCATCTGTTCCAAGTTGTAACCCCCTGTACGAAGCACCTTGGTTTATGGCTACAGCAGCCTTAGATCCCCAGCACTGAGTCTACTTATTTATCCAGGCTGAGCCAGGCCGGAGCCCATCAGAACTTGGAAGTGTGAGAATGTAGCATTCAGTAAAATCAGAGGTAAGCCAGCAGCAACTTAGCGATCATGAGGTCTTCATTGCAGCAGAAACGTGCATTTTAATTTCCATAGCTTAGTGCATTCAGGAGTCAGTAAAAATGTGGCTTTGACACCAATGAGTAAAATGTCAATTACTAAGAATTTGTTTCCTTTCTGTTTGCAAAGCAGTTGGATAAAGCAACATGAGCCTTACAAATGCAGAAAGAATGAACGTTTAAGATTTTAGGGTATTGCCATTTGTTTACCATTCTCTGTCTCTTCCGAATTGTACTTTGATTATATCTGAGCTGTTCAGTGTTCTATTTTCTTACAAATTTCAGTTATATTTGACTACACAGTGGGCTTCATGCACAGTACATATTTTATAATATTTTGTTGAATGATGGAATATTTCACATGTAATTTCTTAGCTGAGCATTATAAATATAAATGATTTTATTTATTTCCAACTTGTGTCTTTATGTTTTATTATTATTATTTTTTTATTTCTTTGCTTGTTTTTGTTGTTGCTGAGACAGAGTCCCACCCTATGCCCTGAGCAGAGTGCAATGGCATCATGGCTCACTGCAACCTCAGACTCGGGCTGTGGGCATCCCACTGCCTCAGCCTCTGGAAGCCACTGGGATTACAGGCGCATGCCGAGGCTGAGTTTTTCCATTTTGTTAGAAGTTGGGGTCTCACTCCCGTTCAGGTAAGTCTCAAACTCCTGAGCCCAAGAAATTCTCCTTCCTGAGCCTCCCACACTGCTGGGATTATTAGTGCCCCAAACATTCTGGCTATAAGTAACCTTTTACCTTATCTTGGCCTTTTCATTTACAACCTGCTCATTTAGAATTTTGTTGTGCTATAGCAGAGCAAAAAAATGAGAGAATTTCAAAAATAAGGTTTTTGCTTTTCTTTTTTATTGCAGTAGTGATGACACCTCTCTTCCTATTTTTGTCTCCTCCTTAGACCCAGATTCTGGTTCACTCTAACGTCAGTGGCGACTTTTCCTGCCACTCCTCGCTCCGTAGTTGAAGAATCTTCTGTAGGGCTGAACACAGCAAGATGGGACATCTGGATAAGCCCTTGGCCTCTAACTCAATCCTTCCCCTTCCAGGATAGGAAGTCTAGGTAGGTGGTGACACAGAGCATTCCAAAGAGCATAGTGTCAGCACCAGGGGTGTTCCTGAGAAGTTTGTACGTCCCCATAGGTGACAGGTAGGGGGTATTTATGGGAGGTAAAGTAGAGCCGAAGGAGTTGGAATAATGAACCAGGTAAGCAGAACAACCTGAATGGAGAGCAGCCATAAGAATCAACATTCTACACACAAGGCTGGGGGCCCAGCTAGGATCCAGCCACTGGTAGGGACTGAATTGTGTAGCTCCAAGTTCAAATGTTGAAGTCCTAAGCCCCCAAAGTGACTGTATTTAGAACTAATTAAAGTTAAATGAGGTTATAAGTATGGGACTTTTGTGAACCAGCAAAGGGAAGGAGCAATAACCTGAGTAGGAATGGTGGGAAATGAGAAAGAGAGACACAAGAGATAAAAGATGGGCTCGGCATCGCTTCTCGGCCTTTCGGTTAAGATCAAGGGTAAATGCAGCCTTAAAGAAAGATGGAGACTTTACCTCTTTTGTGTTTACATGGATGGAGCTGGAACATATTCTTCTTAGCAAAGTATCTCAAGAATGGAAGAAAAAGTATCCAATGTACTCAGCCCTACTATGAAGCTAATTTAT